>JANRGW010047963.1:0-19086 GCA_024733675.1 Psilopsiagon aymara
CCTGGGGGGGGGGGGGGGGGGGGGAAGAGAATCAGAAAAGTAAAAGTGAGAAAACCCATGGGTTGAGATAAAGACAGTTCAGTAGGTAAAGGAAAAGCTGCTCACAAAGGCAGAGCAAAACAAGGAATTCATTCACCACTTCCCATGGACAGGCAGGTGTTCAGTCATCTCCAGGACAGCAGGGCTCCATCATGAGTAACCATTACTTGGGAAGGCAAACGCCATTACTCCAAACATCCCCCTCCTTCGTCCTTCTTCCCCCAGCTTTATATACTGTGATGTCATATGGTCTAGAATATCTCTGGGGACATTTGGGATTGGCTGTGCCTCCTGCCAACTCCTTGTGCACCCCTTCTTACTGTTGGGGTGGGTTGAGGAGTGGAAAGGGCCTTAAGAATGTGTAAGCACTGCTCAGTGATAACTAAAACATCCCTTTGTTATCAATGCTGTTCTAGTCGCAAATCCAAACCTTAGCCCCACACTAGCTACTGTGAAGAAAATCAACTCTACTGCAGCCAAAACTAGCACATCATGGTTTACAGCAATGAGTGGAAAGCAAATAGCTTTGTGGGATGGTGTACCACAGACTCTTGCACTTAAGTTTTGCCAGGTCCAGTGTGGTTGTGGCAGCCTTTGGTGGGATATGGCAGCAGCTGGTGCTTCTTCCTCATGGCCCAGGGCTCCCCTTCAGCTGGCTGGAATGCTTTCAGAGTGCACAACTACTGCTGGAACATTGCACTCTAAACTCAGTAACTGCTGGGGATAGAGCCATGTTTTATTGTGAGGCGCAGGGCTTGTGGTTCAAGAGCAGAAATGGTGCCATGTGGCTCAGCTGGACCACTTAACATGGCAGAGCTGCTGCTGGACTATATGCAGGCAGCTCTTCATGGCATGAAACTTTCCTGCAGCTGTGCAAAAGTCTTCTTTAATCATTGCCAGGAATGGATGTAGGTAGGAAGTTGCAGTTTACTTGTGCCCATGAAGTAGGCACAAACAATCCAGGGTTCTAAGATGAGATGGGATCATTTTACTGGTAATATTTTTAACTTTGCAGCCAGGGCTGGAGCCTGGGCATCGCTGTGGAAAGAGGTTCCTGTGGGCTTAGCAATGCTTAGGGAATGAAAGCGTTCATGTGGCTTGAGGTCTGTCTGTTCCTGTTCCTGTGATTACTGTTTCTTGTTAGCTGGCTCAGGACATCTTTCTGAATCATTTTTTGGAGGTGTTTCAGCCCTCTTCAAAGATTATACCACATTTTTATCAGTTAGCTTGAAAATCCCCAACAAACTAACAGCATGTGCAGCAAAAGAGCCCCATATGGGTAATACCAGAAGTTTGCCATCAGTTCACTTTTCCTCAATAGTCATTTTTCCATCACCCATTCCCTCTTTCCTGCTGGCTAATGGCATACATTATTTCCTGAGTCATTTCACAACATTAAGATTAGGAAAAGCAAACAGAATTTTTACTAAGAAGCCATTTCAAAATTACATGTCTGTGTGAATTGAATTGTACTCAGGGACCTTACTCTCAAGATAGTAGATAGTTGGAAGGAAAACTTCAACTGGTCCTGCTGTCAGTATGACTTTTTAGTATGGGGGCTCTTTTGAATTTAGAATATCTTCAGAGCTAGCAATGTATTTGAAAATATCAGTAATCTCTTAGTTTTAGCACCAGATGAGCTTGAGGTGCATCTGTATGTTTAGTGCCATTTTGTTGCCTGTTTGTAAAATGCTTTATCTTCACAAAGCTGAATGTAAATGACCATTATTACTAAAATGTTGCATGCAGCAGCAGTGTCAGAATGATTTATCTTCAGTGAAGAAATGAAAATAAATTATTTAATTTTAGCTATTTCATCTTTTATATTTATGACCAAATAAATTTTCCTTTAAAGCATATAGTACATTTTTTGGAGTGCCAAAAGGCACTTGTACCCTACTCTAATATTTCATTTTAATGCATCTGTGAAGCTAAAACTGTAAGGTCTGACTCTTGGGAAATGCATAGTTCTGCACAATCTCGTTTTTATGAAATTGGAATGCAAAGCAGAAAAAAGAATTAAATATCCTGGATAGGAATTATTAGGATTTGGCCCTGGTAGATGTGTGCTCCACATGGCTGGAAGCAACAGCTACCATTTGGTTACTGTATTCTTCATTCTGACCAATAAATGCAGAACTAATATTCTGACATTTCAGCAGCTTTCAACCATTCTATGATTCTGGTTGACCAGTAAACAAAGTTTGCTTCAGATTGCTTGACCATCAAATATTGGTACAGCGGCCGTGATATACGTGAATAGAAAATAAAAGCATACGCAATTCTTTCTCTATATTGTCCTCAGCACTGAAGGTATTGTAATTCCTACAGGTGCGTCACGGTATAATTCTGAAATACATGTGTTAAATGTATCATTTTTCTGTGAGCAGTTTTCATTCTGTTAGTGCAGTTTCACACAGAGAGTGAAAGCCACTTAATGCAAGGACTATTCTCTGTTGTTTCTGTCAAAGATTACAAATATGCAAAGATTAAAAATGTATGTGCTGTGTTGAAGTATTAACATTTTTTGCTACATAGAGCTCCCATGGAGCATCCATGTGTTATCTTGAGCATCCTTGTATTATGGCAGGTTATTTTGCTGGTATAACTGTGCAACTACTACTCATTGGTCTGCTTGGAGCAGCTTCAGTAGATGTGACCCAGGGATGTGGTTTGATAAATTTAACTTAGAATCCACTTGTGTATCAGTATAGTTGGAGTGCACTAAAGAAGTTTATAAACTAAACAAAGGTGTTTGCTATAGGCTTAGGGAGATACAATGCCGTTGTTTATTCCACAGGATCTAGAATAAATCAATTTTGAGAAAGAGTCTCAGGAATGACTTAGTTCAGAGTTATATGAGGTTTCCAGCTACATTTATTTCTCAAGCAAATGTTCTGCCTTAAAGGGATATGCAGGCAGAAGAGACAGCAGTTGGTTGAGGGAATTAAGTAAAATGCTCAAGAAAGCCAGAAGCAGCATCTCCACTGACTTGAGCAGAATTAGTGCCAAGATCTCTACTGTTTGCATCATGGTGCTGTGATAATTTGGCTTGTTTAGAGTTTCCTTAAGCAAAAAGTCTCAAGTTTTCACCATGATCCATTTCCTGACCCTTATGCTTGCAGCTGGCTTGTTGGAAGATTTAGTGAGTGGAGAAAACCTGTCCTTTCTTATTCCTGTATCTATTTGCAGGACTAGGCTATTTATCTGAAGCAATAGTTTCTGCAATTTCCAGATACCTCCTGGCTGTATCACATACTGCAATAAGCAGCACATTGCCAAAAAAGAACAAGGAACTGGAGAAAGTTAAGAAACCATAAGAAGGAAAATCGGGGACAGGCCAACATGTCTGACAAATATCATATGCCACGAATAAGGTGCAGGAGCAGTGACTAAATGAAGTCAAGCATTATGGTAGCCAAGGAGTATTTGGGACCTGTGAAAAAGGAGCAAAGGAATTGAATGTGGCACCTTCTATATGCTAAGTTGTATTTTCAGAAATAGAAAAGAAAGCTTTACCTGACTGTAAGGGAAACCTGATAATGGCATGAGGAATGTGGCTCCTAGGGAAAGGAGGGAAACTGGGAATTGAAGAACAGCAGATTAAATGTTAGCAGCAGATAAAAGATACTGTCAAGAACTAATTCTAATATTCAGGAGGATGGCTGAGATTATTTGGTGGGTCTTTACCTTATCCATCTGCTGTGCTTCTTTAGTTAGCCAAACCCTTTCCAGCTTCCTCACCCCACCAGTTGCATTGAGGCTACTGAGATACGTAAGATAGGTAATATTTGGCTGCATGTTCTTGACTGGATGGTTCTACATTTGATGGTCTCATGTGGAAGAGAAGCTTTAGAATATTAATGCCTAATGTAAATAATTTCTTTTGGTAATTGTGTGGCAATGATACACTTCAAATATAGGCAATTAGTTCCTCTTGGAGGATATTTATATTTGATTACAAATAACAAAGTGTCAGTGAAAAGCTCTAGCAGTAAAACACTTATCAACCTTTAATTACAGTTGAAGAAGCTTGTTTGAATTCAGATAAAAAAATAGAGGTAATTATTTTAAAAAGGTTTAGAGTTCACCTTCTACAGCAATAGTTTATTGCTTTGGAAGATCAGCAGATTTAACAGTCCGAAAACTATGCCTGATAAAACTATGCCCAGTAATGTACTTGGGAACCTAATTTTCAGTGACCTTTTTTCTTTTTAATTGCAATTGAAAAAGCTTTTAAAATTAACAATATGGCTTAGATACCCTCACCTGTTTTCTTATCTTTCTCCCGATTATTGATATTTTAGGGTTTTTATCTAAGTGTGCAGTTATTTCTTTTTTATGATTATTTTTTAATGGATCAGGTTATTTCTGGAGGTTCAGACAAACCACAGTGCAGGGTCTAGAACTGTTTATTTTTGGCATAAACCAGACCAGGAACATGACAAAAGCATTTGGATGCTGATCACATTTTAAAAGTGCACAGCTCTAGCAAGCATGATGTATCTATTTTCAAAAGAAAAAAATACCCCAAGTTTCAGAGTTGACCCATGAAAGCAGAAATTAAAAGTTAATTAAGATTAATGGAAAACCCCATGAGCTTTATAAGAAAAAAAAATAAGGGATTGTTAAGTAAAGAAGACTTTTCCAGGATCTGGAAGCACTTTTTTAGACGTAACAGAGACTTTTGGTTCATTGGATCAAGAAATTCTATCGCAATTTAACCAATTCTCACCTAGTTCTGTAAGTTGATTTTGCAGTATTTTGTTGTATTAAGGAGTCTTCTTCAGCAAGTGGCTTATTGATTCTGAGTTTAAATTCTAAATTTAAATTTCTATAAATTCCAAATTCTTGCACTTTCCCAGCAAGAAGGAGCTTACCATCAGGACAGCAGAATCAGGCCCTGCAGTTGTGCCTGTAGAGCTCAGCTAGATCATCTCATGGTATTTTAAAGAATTTATTCTGTAAGGTTTATTGTTTATTGAAGACCTTATTGGTTTGAACACTAAGAACAACATTGGAGTACAAGCAGAAGAGACAGGACTCAGATATCATGCTTCCTAGAATTATTTAAAATTACTTTTTCAGATGCTTTATACTGATTATTTCAACAATATATTATTGAAACAATGCATTCAATCTCAATGTTTACCAAAACCCCACCATAATTATAGCACATACGAAAGTAAATTTCAAATCTGCCGAGTTTCATTCTTATGATAAATATATTGAGAGTTTTGCTTGTTATAGTTAAGCCACACACTAAAATAACCTTACTAAATTAAAGAGCAATTACTTGCTTTATCATTGTTTGCCTTAAAAATATCACCATCTTGAAAAAAGGAAGAAGAACTTGTGGGGCAGGACTTTACACGCTGACTTCTTGGAGTACTGTTGTTATGAATATCACTGAAGCTCAATGGATAATCAATTAGATCTATGCGTTTTTTTGCAGCTCTTTCGAAACACTTTTTTTTCCGAGCCCCGCCATTCTACTCAGCATGCTGTGGTGGGTCCTGTCAGCACCCTGCATCCCCCACTGCTTTTCCAAGTAAGTTTTTATGCTTCATCAGTAATGCTTGAGTTATTCTGTAAACCAAAGCAGCAGGATTTAATGTGTTCTGGAAAACTAATTGGTGATGCAATGGCAGCAGCTAATTCCTTAGTAAAATCACAGAGATCCTATTCAGAGGGTTTCCAAAGATTTATCAAACTTAAGTACACTGAGCAGTTGTCAGAGGCTTCTAATGGCATTGAGACCCCCAGACAGAGCTAACCTAGGAAAGCTGCTTGTTTTCAGTTTGCCAGAAAAGATTCTTTAAAATCAGTAACTCTTTAAAAATCTCAGTCAATAAACGTTTGCAAATAAGAAAAGAGCTGAATGGTCTTAAAGTGGATGCTGCATTTTAATGTCTGTTAGGGGTAAATTATGAGTCAGGAAGACCTAGCATTATTTAAATAAAACAGACTTTGCTTTTGTAGCAATCAAATGCCCGCACATGCTTAATTTAGTTTTATTTTTTAATTCTAATTTAAAAAAATTGAAGGAAGTGAAGAGAATTTTGCCCAGTATAAGCTGTATGTTTTATATTCCACGATTGAGACCTGGAAAACACTTCAATTTAATCCAAATCTAAATTTAACCTTGATTGGGAAGTTTGTATGCCATAGTGTAGGAATGGATTTTCATGGTTTTACCTTTTATGGGTCAAGAATGCAAACAGAAGTGTTACCTCGCCCTTCAGAACAGAGAGAAAGCACAAATCGCTTGTCAAATCCAAATGAAAATTGGAGCTTATGCATGCTCTAGCATACACTTTTTTATCAGTTGCATTCAAGCCCTTCCTGACTACGTGCATGCGTTTTATGAATGTTTCAGAAAGGGCAGTTGCTAAGTTGAATGATTCTTGACAAGTGAGGCAGCAAATGCTGGCAGTTTAATGAGCTGCAAGTTTCTGAGCACCTCTTTAGGGGGCTGACACTTTCCCACAGAGCGTTTTACATGGCCCCAGCTCTTCCACAATGGCTGACAGCACCATGACCAATCACCACTTTCACTTTACTCATCCACACGCGACCTCACCACAATTTTTCACTGTGCAGATGAACTTTAGGAACCATTTCACATTGAAAAGGCCTGGGCAAGGGTCAGTTGCCCTTTTGTATGGCCATAAAGCAATACTCTATGTGCCAGTCTTTTCTCCTGTCTCACATTCCAAGAGATTTTCTGGATACCATTTAAAGCACTTGACTGAAAAATAAAGCAGTGAATGAAACTGACTTTTATAGACTCATTCTAGCTCATCTTCCCATATAACCCTGTCTACCTGAAAAGGGATTTAGTGGATGAGCTGAGTGTATACAGGGACTTGCTGAATACATAGGCCCATTATCAACTGTGGGGATTGTTTATTAACCAGGACTGATACACTACTATTTTGGAAGTGACCTATTAATTGTCCATTTAACTAGAATGTATTGAATTCAGATGAAAAAATGGAAACCATGACTAAAGCTTTTACTTGCTCCTTCAAGGTGGTCTCTGCCATGAAGGCAAATGAAGATTGTTCCACAGATTAAGAGGACATTTATCACTATATATTAGGATACAAAGGAAAGACTTAAAAAAACCCAAACCCTAAAGCAAAACAAAAATCAAACGAGCAACATAGGAATTAGTTGGTAACAGATTCACATTGATGTCAGCAGAACACAAAACCTTTTGATGCATGTTCTGAGCGACAGGCTGCAAACTGACTTACTTCATTTTGATGGAGTTGTTGAAATGTACAAATGACTGTTTGTCCCACTGTACTGAAAAATCCTTTAATCCACAAATTGAAATTTAGTTTTTGTGTGAGCAGTTGGAATTCATGTTGGAATATGGGGTACTCTTAAAAAAACTCTCTAGAGTTTTAAGTATTTTTGACCCAGTGGCTGGTTGCTAATGCTTGTAAGCGTTCTGCTCATCATTAAATTTTGTTTAGTTAAGTCTTTTAAAATCAGGCACATACTGTGCATTAGTGTGTGTAGTTTCTTCACTGCTAAGTTAGTCTAATACAGGTGTTAAGCTGTATCTTACATACTGCCTGTACAGGAATTAATTGGTGCCTCTGGGCTTCAGCAGGAGGTTGTTTGCTGATTGACTGTTAACAACCAGCCAGGCAAGACAAATTTTAAGGGGTCACATAATCTGGCGTCCTCTGTCCTTGGCTGACAACTCCATTGTGGAATGGAGGCCAGGAGGCAAGGACCAGCCCTGTTTCACTTCTTCCCTTGCTGGTGTCTCTCATCCCATGAGCAAGAAGGTACCAGCTCTTTTCTGCTGTCAGACTGTACCTTCTAATAAACTTGAGAATGGCTGACAATTCATCAGAAACTACTCAGAGACTACCTGGAAAAGGTACCTAAATTCACCAAATTCAAATAGGAAGGACAGAAAACATGCTTGAGGAGGGAGGACCAGTGTTCACCCCCGGTCTCATGGGCAGGAAGGGAGCTTGGGGTGGGGGTCGTGAGAGGGCTGTTCACTCCTCAGAGAAATGTGAACCTGTCTCGCCCTCTGCAGACACCTCCAGTGTGGCATTTTGACTTCTGTTCTGCAGGTAGTTTATTCTGGTTTGGATGAAGTCTGACTGTGTCTCACTGCGTAATAAATATCAGGACAGTAATGAGTAGGTTATGGTTTTTGTATCTGGTCTCAGATGTAATTTTTAAAATTGAAATTACATCTGTATAAAACTTAGACTTATTTACACTGTAACATTTTAAATCATAATAATTACTTCCTGCCACAGGCTATTATTATGAGGGAGGAATATAAAGATGGATTCTTAAAGTGTAGAAAAATTCAAGAAGGCATGTCTAGCAGAATGTGGTGGTCCCCAAGTTAGTAGCAGTGTATTTTAGGGAAGGATCATTGCGCACTTGCTCAGTTTTTTATACTCTTCCTCTCCTGTCACAGCTGGAAGCTGGATATAGGGGAAATGTGTGTTAATATCAGACGAGTCACACATGAATCACAAGATGATTTACTTTGCAAGACATACACGTCGACATTTCAGTTTCTCATCATTATATATACACAGTTCTACAATATCCTCAGTATGTGAGTGTGTTTAAAAACACACATACCCATGTGTAGATATGTATACCATACAGAAGTTAAAATGTGGTATAGCCCCAAGGAACAGTTAGTGGAAGCTGCATTTGGATTTAATTAGTAATTTGTAAGAGGACTATATCTATTGAACGGATGTATTTAGTCTACCCCCACCACTACAGCTCAGTAGAATAGATAGACTTTTGTACAAAAAAATGTGCAGTCTTTGAGGGAATCAGCTTTATGTCAGGAATCTGACATTAGCTTCAATATGAAAAGGATCAGATTCTTGATAGAAATTGAACAGCAGCACATCTTTGCAGCTGCTGTAACTACAAGCTGGGGTGGCAATCTTGGCCCAGGTGCATGGAAAGGTGGACAGTAGGACAGCTTAGAGTCTGAACTGCATGTGATACAAGCTAAAGCCACCTTCGTGGCTGCACTCCTGCAGAAAGGCTGTAGGTGTCAGTGGCTATATAGCCATGGCACAGGTTTTAGAGTCAAAGAGCAGTTCTTTCCTGGCCTGCTTGCAACTGCCCTGTGCAATCATTATATCCAGTGCTTGGTGACAGGCCCTGTTCAACTGACCTCTGGTACTGCTCCCTGGATGAGAATCTGGGGGAGTTGGCTGTGCTGGAGGCATACCAAGCCTCACCCTGGACTACTCCCCATATGCCACATCCTTCTAGGGAGAGGGAGCATGGGAAAGCACAATGGCTTTGGCCTTCATTGAGTATGATGAAGGTGAGAGATTTATCTGGATCTGCGTTTTCTGTGCTCTTTCTGAGACCAACGAAGGGCTAATGCAAACACTTCCCCAGTGCAGCTCTGTCCCCCCACTTTGAGGCTGTTTCCCAGGCTAGGGTTCCTTCTAGGCATGGATCACGGGGATGTGATTGGATTCATTGAAAACTGCACACCCCCACCCAGCACTTGCTATGAGATGTCAAAGGATTAGAAACCAAGCTGAAAGGAGTAAGCCCAAGTGCTCCTCAAATCCTCAAATAAAGAAATTGCTGCAGTTTCCAGAATAAGTAAGTGAATGGCCAGGGAACAGTGCACTCTAAAAGCCTGTTGTTAGCAAACAAAACAAAAGAGAGCCTGTTTAGTTTCTTTGAATCAGTATTACAGACCTCTTTTATCTGGTTCTACATTTCACCCAAGGAGAAAATAAACTCATAGGGAAACTCACTCAGTGATGACAACAGGGAAAGAAAGTGGAGTTTCTCCCTCACTGTGTTTGTATTTTGCAGTAGCATGGGCCATGTGTTAATGTTTCTGTATGAACTCGTCTGATTTACTTTTAATATGTCAAGAGGAGGCTCTTGATCACTGACAACACCTCTAGATCCAAGTGAGGATTTTGTTCTTAATGAACATGACTGAAGCATTACAACACACTTATAACACCAACAAATCAAAAGGAGGATAGTAGTGTGCTAGCATTATAATAAACAGTACTTAATACTTCTCTGATATTTGTTAGATATGATATGAAACTCTCATCCATTTCCACTAGGAGAGGAAAGTGTGCTGCCTCTTCTGACCCAGGAGTCTAACTCCAAATCCCGAAGAGGTATATTAAGAAGAGCTGTCTTTTCCGAAGACCAGAGGAAAGCTTTGGAGAAAATGTTTCAGAAGCAGAAGTATATTAGTAAAACAGACAGGAAGAAACTGGCCATTAACCTGGGTCTAAAGGAGTCTCAGGTAAGAAATGACAGGACATCTGTGACTTTCTGTCTTTTTGGGGAAAAAAGTCTTTAAAATGGCTTTGAAGGAAGAAAACTGAACTCCTTCACTGAGCAAAGACCTCAGTAAATCAATGGCAGTTTTAACCAAGGAATGTTTGAACAGCTTTCTGGTTTGTTTCTCAAAGGTGTATATTCAGAAGTCAGTCACTCCATTTTCACATAGTGGGAGAAACATCACCTCTGCGTTCATTTCCAACTCACATTTTGCTGTCTGTCAGAGCCTCCTCAGGAGCTTTGGGGTAGGGAGCTATGCTCCATCCCACTACTTGCTAGGCAGTGATCAGGCAGAAAACAGCAGAGGATAGAGCCCTCCTGCATTCCTCTGAGCACCCTTTGCACTTGCTGATTAACAGCTAGTGACAGTGCAATCAACAGCACTTGCTTTGAAACCGTTCTGCTCCAAGAGACAGGCACCTATCCCTACAGAAAGAAATTTGGCTACACAGAGATCCTTGGAGCTGAGAGAAGAGATTCTGAAGGTGCTGCAGTAGATGCAGATCTCTAGTATACAGCTGAAAAAGAGTGACAGTACAATTCTATTTCTTTGCACGCATCAGGAGTGAAACTGCTTAAGATATGTATGGCAGAAGCTGTCTGGAGGCAGAAAACCCTGGGAATGGTGATGGGAGCTCTCATCATCTTTATCTTGGAGGTTTTCAGAACTTGACAAGGCCCTCAACAATTTGATCCAACTTTGCAGTTGGCTCCACTTTTTGCAAGAGGTTACATCTTGTGGTCTGGAGTGGTTCCTTGCAACCTGAACAACTCAACTCCATCACAGGCACTGTGAACAGAAGAGTGTGGTGCTTCTTAGTATGATACACAGAGTGGTAATCTCTGCAGGATAAACTATTTCCATGAAAATGCACAATTGCACTCACCAGTGAGCTGCCTAAAAATATCCCAACATGTAGTCAAATTCCTAATATTACAGTTATTCTCTTGAGTTTTATTTCTGTGTTCTTGATATTCAAGAGATACTGAAGGAGGGAGGTGGAAATGGAATTTCACATAGGTAACAACTGCCACTACATTAAAATAATTTCATGATAATGAGAGACCAGGTGATATGTGTCTTTATTTTCTTTTTTTTTTTTTTTCCCTCATTAAAGGAAGAGCAGTAGCTCTGAAGTTTATTTCTTTAATTTTTCTGAGCAGATGTGCTGGAAGAGCAGTGCCTGCCATCTAACGCAATGATACTACCTTTGAATGCTTAACCCCTTTGTCTTCATGTCAAGTATCTGAATACTAGAACTAAATGAAAATATTTAAGGGAAAACAGAACACAATCTGAACAAGTTGGTTGATTCCCTCCACCACTTCTTCTCTTCATTTAAAGCCAGTTCCTAGATGTGTGTTTCCCCAAGTTTTTCCCAGCATTTCGTAAGCGTCTTTGAGCACTTGTGATCAAGCTTTGAAAACTGATTTTATCTTTAAAGCACATGGATGCCAGGCAACTTCTGGAAAACTCTAGTCAGGCAGCAAAATGTTTTTAAATCCTGTCTGTATCATAATGCACACTTTGAAGCTATATGGCCAATATGTTTTAACCATGCTATTGAATGGGACATGGTTCTTAGAGCCTCTTCTAAATAGAGGGCTTTGTATCACTGGTAACATCACTTAGTTTTGTTAATGACAACACTAAGTTACTCTGAGAATCCTTTTCTGTTTAGAAGCATGTTGCTGTAGGAAACTGCTTTATCCCTAGCCACTGGCCTTTTTCCAGTCTAAGCCAAATAATCACCTGCTTGAGGTGGTAAAAGTGAGAGAAAGTATTTTGTAGAATCAGAGAATGGTTTGGGTTGGAAGGGACCTTAAAGATCATTTAGTTCCAACTCCCTTGCCATGGGCAGGCAGGGACACCTCCCATTAGACCAAAACCCCATCCAAATTGACCTTGAATACGTCCAGGGATGGGCATCCACAACTTCTCCAGGCAATGTGTTCCAGTAAATAGTGATGGAAAAATCCTCAGATAATATCAATCAGTCAGCTTCGCTGGAGGTATTGTAACATGAATAAGAAGCATGAAACTAAGAGGGTGGAAAGAAAAAAACCATCTTATTAGGACAGAGTTTTTTAAATAAAAGAATGATAATAGACTCTCATTAACTTGTGAACAGGTGAAAATTTGGTTTCAGAATCGAAGGATGAAATGGCGAAACTCCAAAGAAAAAGAAGTGCTTTCAAACAGGTGCCTCCAAGAAGAAGGTCTGCAGGAGAACTACCTCTCACGATCCACCATGAGTTTTACCTCCCCATGCCCATCTGTGTGGGAAGTGTCCCAAGAGCAGGCAAGTCCAAGGTGGAGGGAGACTCCTCCAGGAAATTCTGAAAGACTGATGAGTACACAGCCGCCTCCAAGAGCAAATTCATTGCAAAGCCCACTGTTTTTGTATCCTGACCAAGACACTGCAAATAAGGCAGTTACATCATCAGCCTAAGCAGGGGCAGTTTGTAAATTGAGTGGAGAACACAGGCTTCAAATGAGCAGTCTTCTAAGACTAACAATGTTTGGACATTGTAAAGCTAACTAGTTTATGCCTCGTAAATTTGCTAAAGTCTAACACCATTAAAATGACAAACAACTAATGATTTAAGACATATTCTGCAAAACTCAGTCTTTTTGTGTGTCTTTTCCAGTTTTGTACTGACCTTAAAAGTGAAATAGGAACTGATGGTAAGTAAAATGAAGTGAAGAGCATGAAGCTGAAGTTGTGCTCCAATTTATACATCTGCACTGTATATGATATTCATTAAAAACACACTGATAGAGAATCACTTTTCTCTCTCATTGCAGTCAGACCAATTAATTTCTTTTGTGCATGAAATAAGAATAACCCTATTTTCCTCAAGAGCTTTGGGTTCTCTTTGCAATTCATTAAATGACACAATAGGTTCATATTAGACAAACATAAGCATTTTTAGTATATTTTTTTCTGTCTGTCCTCGCCTATATGAGCATTTAATTAGTTTTAAATAGCATGGTCACAGGTCAGCTGATAACCCTGGTGAAGTATGCAATACTAAAAAACAACCAAATAACCTTAAAAAACTACATGTTTAAATCACTTTGATGTGAATGCGTACTGGGAAAAGCAATTCGGTGAGTCCTGTCTGTTCTCCTGTGGGTAAACCTTCCAGCATTCCTAACTCTGGATTTCAGTGACTTTTGTCAGATCGTTAGTACAATCTCTTGTAACCAGTTCTGTATTTCAAAATAGTAATGGCAGTATGCAGAATTGTAGCCCAAATGCACTAAGCAACAGAACTATAACTGGAAAAACTGCCACTACAGCCATCTGGGAGAAGTACATAGCATGCTGTAGTAGCCTTATTCCTGACTTCTTCCTATTTAAACTGGTGCCAGTAAGAACACATTAGCATATGTCTGTATCAAGGACAGGACAGTATTCTGTGTAATAGAAGTAGCCTCAAATAATATTATTAAACCTGCTTTTCTTAAAATGATCTGCTTGCTTCATCCACTCTAAGGAAATCACTCCATGAATTATCATTTTTTGTTTATTTGCAAGGCTTTATAGGTCAAAATGGGAGCAGAACATTTTCTTTTCCTTTATCATACATTTATGAATCCATTTGTTGAGAAAAAAGGAAAATGATATTTCATTTTAGAGGCAAAACCTTTTGGAGAACATCATCATTTTATCGGGACAATTTAATTTCTGTCAGATTCATATATTTTATAGTCGAAAGAGATGATTATGATACTCTGGTCTGGCTTTCCTCATCATGCATGCCATGAATGTTTCGAATTATTCTTGCCTTGAACTCCAAAGCTTTTTGAACCATATTGTACATCTTTCAAAAACCAATACAATTGTTAACTAATGTTTTACCTTTAGGTGGACAGTCTACTGTTCCCCTTGTTAAGTTGTATTACCTAGGAAGTGAAGTTTAGATACATTTTCAGCTAAAAACCTTCAGATTGCGGTGATGACACTTGTATCGTAAACCTTATGCATGATCAGGTGAGTTTTGTATCCTGCGTTGTGCGTGTCCCACCTCCTAAATCAGCAGCTGTGCAGTCCTTGTCTGGCATTATATGTCATTCTTTGTGTGTGATTTCCTATGCTTTTTTTTAAAGAAAAAAGAAATTACAGAAAAATTAAGAAATCATCTCTTCCTGTGGTTACAAACTCTCATGAGTGCAAGCTGCCTAGATACCTACCTGCAGAAGGCCCTTGAAGACATTTAATGTACCATATGTTATATGCTATTCAGTAAGGTGAATATTTTGCCTAAAACCTTTAGGGATGGAGAAGCAGATTGCATGCACATGGGGGTGAATCGTAGAAGCACAGAAAGGTTTGGATTGGAAGGGACCTTAAAGATCATCCAGTTCCAACGTCCCTGCCACAGGCAGGGACACCTCCCACTAGACAATGTAGCTCAAAGGTCCATCCAACCTGGCCTTGAACACTTCCAGCATGGGGCATATACAATTTCTATGGGCAGCCTGAATTTATTGTCTGATTGTCCTGTTGAAATCCTAGTCCTGCTCTGTTTGACTAGCTCCTACCTGAAGGATCAGCAAGTGCTGGTCAGCAAGTGCTGGTCCTTCAGGTAGGAGCCCAGGAGCTGGGATTCTTCTTCAGGTAGCCAGGATTCTACCTTCAGGTAGCCCAAATTCTTCTGAAATGACATTTGCTAACATCTGTCTACAATGAAATGCATAGAGGCATTTGCAGATTACCATCAAATGATCAAGTGGAGGTACACATGTGTGGGGGTATTTATCAGTGCTTCCCATTTTGGAGGAAATAATTTTATGATGGGGGTGACTGGGGTTTTCCAGTCTTGCCTTTCAGGGAAAGGCTTCACAGCTGCTCATACTCTTTTACTGCAAGTTAATTGAGCATCAGTATTAGAAGCAGCACTTCTGGAGAAGGGAGGTAGGATTCAGAGTACTCCTTGGGAAATTCTTCCAGCTGGTGGTTTTGCAAGCACCAGAAGTGATCTGCTGTCAAAACAGAGCTGATGTGCTAAGCAGAATACATCTGAAGGGTGTCTCACTGAGGCAAAGATCAAGCAAGGCTCATGCAGAATTAGTTTCACAGTCATATGTGTTTTAAATTTGCTCTCCAAATCTCTTAACACCTACTATCAGTATTCTTACTCCACAGCTGGAATAAAGTTCCAGTATGCCAGATAAAACATTTTTTTTTACTTGAAAATACTGATCAGGCTTTCTTAAAAACTAAAAAGTATAGATGTAAATTTTGAATTATACCTAAAATAATCTTGATTAAATTAGTCAAAAAGGATTTAGGCCCATGACACATACAACCTTGATTCCTCCCATTTTAAGCTATTAAAAGGAGAAATTGCTCTTCAGTTCGTACTGTGACAACTTGGTAAATGCAAAACAGCACCCAGTATGAATACAAAAATATATTTACAGTGCCAGTCTTTTCTGTGTCAAGGATCAAGTAGCATTTGTTTTCTTCAAATAATGTGTGCACACTAGTTATAAAAGAACAAAGAAAGCATAAATTATGTGCAGAAACCCCAGCAGATGTTTGAAGTGCTTTGCAACAAGCCTATTGCAGAGGCATAAGTGTAGAATGCATTTGGTATTATGGAGTGATGTGATAGGTATTTCACAGTTAAAAGCAGCAACATATCACTTTAACTTTGAAGATGCAACCTAGAGGGTAACCTTGCAGTACTGTTGTAGGGTATCTGAGGTATCTCCTATGTGTGGCATTTTGAGACTATAGTTCCAGCTTGCAGAGTATTATGGAGAACATCTGTTGGGATCCTGGGGCTGGGAAGAGTTCAGGTGCCTCAAATTGCGGACTGCAGTCAAAAAACCACAATTCTTCAGAGGCCGCAAACAAAGCAGATGCTTTATTGGCTGGGCACTTCTCTGTTTAGTCTGGCACCTTATTGATGCTAATGTATTACAGAATACAACAGGGAGAGAGGGCTGAGCACTGAGACTCAGTGCTTGCTTTGTTACCAGACTCCTGTGCCCCCAGGCTGTGCTGCTGACACATGGATCTCGCTGCCCAACCAAGCAGCCTCTGGAGCAGGAGAGACTTTTCTCACCCCACCTATTGGAGATCTTCCAAAAGGGTCTGAATGTGGTGCTTGAAAGTCTATTCTTAAGGTCGGGCACTCAAAGGAGCTTCTCTGGTACCTACAAGAAGGTGCCGATTTCCTTTCTAAAGCTGGTTCTTGGTCTTCTAAAAGGTATCTCAAGTGATGCAGATTATGCCAGTCTACATTAGGCATTGCAACAGTCACATTTTACTGTAAGCAACTGTGAGACTGAACACGAGAGGCCAGCTAGCTCCTCTGTGGATCTCATATAGCACTGCTAAAAGCTTGATTTGCTGACCACACCTGTGTCAGCGCGTACACTCTGGTTGTGCAGATCTAAAGTATGAAATAAGTTTCTACAAATTCTCTCGATTCTTTACCAAGCAGATATTAATTGTTATGATCTGCTGAGGAGAGCAGGACTGCTTAAGGCACAGAACTGCATTACTAACTTCAGTGTCAGAACAGTACAGAGGTCAAATGTCACTAATGCATCAGATTTGTTTTATCTGCTGTGATTTACTAGTACTGGGTTTTAAATACCAGTTGCCATCACTGTAGCCACACAGCTCCTCTGATGAATATATGTTCTACAGTCAAAAGACTGACATAAATTAAGTGCTTTCACATGCTTCAGTCCCCCCTACCAACAAGACTGTTACGGAATTCCACAAACTAGAAGGAAAGACAAACCCATTTCAAGCAGTTTAGTGTAAATTCAGTGCCTTAAGAAAGGTCTGGGGAGAAATTAGGGTCCAGTTAACTTGAGACTTGGCTTTGGAGCATGGGGAGACCAAAAAGACCCTGCAGAGAAAGGTTCACAGTGGATGGAACTGCCATTGAGCATAGGAGTCCTTACTATCCATGCTTCTAAGTTATGTTTCTAACAATTGCTGCTGTATAAGATAAACTGAGGGATGTAAACTTGGATCTGAGATGTTCCTCATGTGGGCTTGCACCTAAATTAATGGCCAGAAAATGGCAACTCTCACTCCTTGGTTTCCTATAGAGGCTGTTTGAAATTCTAAGCAATGAAGCTGGGCAGAGCAGATGGGGATGTCACAAGGCAACATCTCAGCAATGATCCTGCAAGCACACAAAAGTCTCACATTTTATAAACATACAGTCCTTGAGGATTTCCTAAGTTTTTCCAAGTTTTCCTTTGCATGTCAGTATTTGAATGTAATTCAGAGTAGCTGAACATTCATGCATACTGTTCATTTCCATTTGCTATCATACAGGTTTAGTTCAGAGTTATAACTACAAGTGGCATCTGTCACTTAATCTATCATGAAAACATCAGTACATATCAGACTGAGTCTAAATTTAATGTATGCTACCAAAGCCATTTAGCACATTGTGAAAGGAACAAAATGAATTTTCAGTCACTGAGAATGTCTCTGTCATATCCATCTTCCTCATTCTGAAAAACTGGAAAAGTTATGACAAGGAAATCTCAATAAAGCGCAAAAGCAACTTCCAATAACTGAAAAAATTAATTGGACTATGCAAAAATGGGGTTACCCTGCAGCATTTTATGGAACAAGGTCTGAAGAAAAATGAAGATGTTTTCAATTCTTAAGTTTACTTGGAAAATAAGGAAAGTTAATGGAAACAGGTTGTTTCACAAACAGACATTATGCCATGACTTACCTATTACATACATCATTACAGGTTGTTGCACATGAACCCAGCATTTAACTGGAAGCCAATCCCTGATTTCTGATTTTCCAAGTTGCAAACTTTGTAAATTAATGTAATGGGGAAAAGTGCAAGTGATGCATTCTCAGACTCCAAAGCATTTGATTGTAATGCACGGATTTACATTTTCGATGTTTATTTCCATATTCCTAGCTAGATTTTCTGCTGCCTTGGAGAGAAGCCATGCAGGAGATGAGGTGTTCCCCTGTGTAAAATGCAAGCACAGCTGGCATTGCCTTTATAGTTGATGGCCACCAACCCCCCTCCAAGGCAGGGCCACCTCGAGCAGGTTACACAGGAATGTGTCCAGGTGGGTTCTGAATGTCTCCAGAGAAGGAGACACCACAACCTCCCCGGGCAGCCTGCTCCAGTGCTCTACCCTCAATGTAAAGTTCTTCCTCATGTTGAGGTGAAACTTCTTGTGTTTTATGGCTACTGCTCCTCATCCTGTCACTAGGCACCACTGAAAAGAGTCTGGCACCATCCTCCTGGCACCCACCTTTGAGAGGCTTACATGCGTTAATGACACCCCCTCTCAGTCTTCTTTAGACTAAGCAGGGCCAGCTCCTGCAAGCTCTCTGCATAAGACAGATGCTCCAGACCCCTGATCATCCTTGTGGCACCACCCTGAGTAATGTGCTGTAGGTGACCCTGCCTGAGGAGGGGGATTGAACTGGATGACCCGCGGTGGTCCCTCTCGACCTCAACCGGCCTGTGATACAGCCTGCGTTCTGCTCCGTTTCCCCTTGTTTTCCACCTCACTCTCAGCCGCAGACCCTGGGGTGTCTTCCCAGCGGCGGGAATTCCTCGTACCCATCACTGCTGATGTCCGGGTCAGACGCCAGCTCGCTCCAAGAGCCGCCCAGACCCTGCCCGCGGGGGCGCGGACACCCCACGGCGCCCCCTTGTGCCAGCGCGGGG
>JANRGW010047964.1:0-10377 GCA_024733675.1 Psilopsiagon aymara
TCAAAAACACAGTGCTGCACCAACTACTAAGAAGGAGAAAAATGACTGCTACTGCTGAACCCATGACAACTACATATCATAGGAAAATGTCATATGTTTTCTAGGCAGCGAATGGGTAATTTAGGGTTTATTTAACCTCATTAGTGCTCATGGAACCTGGTTGTCCAGAATTTGGAAAGATCTTGGATGAGAACATGACCATTTTGAGATTGTTTAAGAATTCTGTTAATTCCTGATGGATTCTTACTTAGTATTTGCTAAAAAAAGTGTAGGTGTTAATAGGAAATATACTCTTGTTTAGCATATAAATAGTCTATTTTTCTGTTTTGGACATACCCTGCAATGGGCTTCCATAATGGGATATGAAAGGCTGAAGCGGTATTGGTGGCTTGGGAGAACTAGGAAAGTAATTCTAATTCTTTGCTGTGTCGAGCATCTTACCAGTCTTTAGGTGGATCACAGGACTCGGGGCTTGTGAGAGTTCCAGGCTAATTCGACTGAATTGGTCTTATTTTTATAAAAAAAAAAAAAAAAATGTTGGTAAAAATGAGAATGCAAAACACTAATGCTACTTTTTTTTACCCCTGGTTTTATTTTCCTCAAGCAAGGACCAGGTGTTTAGACCCATTTTCATTAATTCTTCCATGCATATGCAGAGGATTTCTGACCTTGCTGTGTATAACTGGAAAGCTAAGTAATCACATGTTATATAATTATACGGTAAGTTTTTTTTTGGAAATGGACCCAGGCAACAGCTTTCAGCCAGGAAAAGACCTTCACAAACCAAGCACAACAAAAAAAAACCCTCTTGTACTCAACAATGATTTTTCCTTTTTTCGCATTTTAGGAGTGAATGAGTATCTTTTACCTGCTTTTTTCTGCTTTCTGTATTGTATACAAATATTGGAGAATAAGACTTTTACAAGAAAGACTACAAGAAATCAAAAGATTTTCTGCTGACCAGAAGAAATACTTTTTTTTCCCTATCTCTTCTCACTCTCCAGCCCTTAACTGATTATCCCTGTGTTGCTAAACCGTTTGAATTTTTTGCATGCTTTAGAGTCATCTATTAAAATATAGAACAGTAGTTTTTAATTAAAATCTTGGAAAAACATGAAATGAAGGGCTGATGAAGGACGGTGTTATCTAAAGTAATATGCAAAGATAGGGGAAATATGGAGACAAAAGATGTGGGCATGTTGAGCTACATTGTGGTATAGCTATGCAAAAAGAAGGAATTCCAATTTTTATTCAGTGGAGAAGAGGAGTTTTTGGTGGCTTTTTTGTTCCTAAATGTAAGTTACTGCCACATTGGGACTACTGTAATTATTCTACGGTTTTCTAGGGGTTTAGGAAATTTCATTCATATACCATACTGCCTCCTTCCAAGTCCACATGAACCTCTCTAAGTATGATATACAAATAGAGGCCTGAAGAAGTTAGTTACGTAGACTTACTTGTGGCATGAATCTTTAGGCTCTCTTTGAAGGAAGATGCAGAATTGGTTTGGGCCACAATGCCAACTAATAGAAGGGAGAAATAAGGTGCATCTGAGATATAAGAAGATATAGCTAATTGGATCAGTTCTGAATATAAACAGGATGCAAAGAAAATCTAAAGAAAATTTTTAAATGCAAGTATGTAGAGCAGCCCTCTTTTCCATACAGGAGTGAGTAAGGCTTAAGTATGCATGACTGATAGTATTACATGACCACCTAATGAACAGTTTTCCTCATAGGTGTCAGGTGACAGAACTGATAGCTTTAACTCTCACCATATTGCTTAACATTAAGCTCTTAAGTAGAGCATGCAGTCAAGTACTGGTGAATATGTGGGGACCAAATTTCTTTCATTGTTACTGTGGAAAGTTTAGAAGCAACTGTGAAAAAAAATCCGTCAGTTTAGAGGGTGATATTTTTGCCCTTCATCTTTTGCTTTATTCTTATGTCACTGACCTGAGGCAAGTCTCAAGAATTCCCTGGGAAAATTCTGAGTGCTGGGAAAAGGTTAATTGTCTGTTTAGATGCTAAATAGAAAGAGAATATTTAATTCTACAGTTGCATCATTTATTGTAAATATTCTGGATTGAGGACTTTTTGGATTTCATTTGTTCAGTGCCTAGCACAATAGTTCCCCTGAATGAGCTTCTGAAGTATTACTGAAATAGAATGAATTGGTGAATAAATGAATAAATAAATACCTCATCCAGTGCTTCAGACAGAGGCATGAAACCCCTTTTATTCACCTAAATGGCTATATAGTATCCTCCATAGAGGGAAAAAAATCTTCCTAACAGCAGATGACAATAATTTTTAAATAGGAAGACTCATAATCCTTACAGGCTTTATCATAATGTGTCATTTTGAATGCCACAAGAATACAATAGTAATATATAATTCTTGTATTAAAATAGATTTGACAAGTTCTTTTTTAATGGCATCTTATAAGCCATTGTTTCATTGTTTAACAAGTAGAAGAAAAAGGAAGTTAAACAAAAGTAGGCAAAACAAGTTGGAATAAGTGAAAGAAATAATGATTAGGGTACATAATAACTGCATGCATTTTTTTCCCTGAATTTTCTTAATATGTTCATAATGTTTCCTATTCCTTTGGGGTATTACCTAAATTAGACCTATATGAGAATCCAGAACTGCATGCAAAGGAAGCCAGCTGATTTCACAGTTTTCAAATGTACTTTTGAGTTGTCACACAGCTGTGCTGCTGAAGCTGTGCTGCTGCTAGCACTGAAGCAGCGGATGTTATTCCTTTGGCAACATGAGCTGGTATAGCCTAGGAAATTTGGGATGATTTTCTGAAACCATTCCAAACTTTCTGGTCCAGATTCTTAGCCTTGCTTCAACTGCTTAGGGCCATTCTGGCAGTTCAAAGCAACTCTAAAGTCAACACTTCCATCCTGTTAGGAAGAAGGAAAATTTGATCCTTCAAAACTAATCTGACAATTTGAAGAGAACAGGTCTTTCGTAAGATTTTTTGACACTACTGTTTATTTCTCCATAAGGAGACTGGGCCAGGAAAGAAGAGAAAATACGCAAACAATGTCCCAATGCCCATGCATCTTGAAACACATTCTGTACCTTATCAGCTTGAAAAGTATGAGGGAAGGGTTCGTGAAGAAATGCTTGGATATATTTAAATCATGTTATACAATGAACCATCAGCATGTCTATGTTTACTTACATGAACATGCTGTTTTGAAATCCAAGGGTAGAAGTAGGTCCTTGGAAAAGGTTCCCTCAGCAGCTTGACTCTACTTGAACTGTACACATGGTGAAAGTAAGCAGAAACCTCTCATAAATTGCTACTATGGATTCCCAGCTGTGTGATAGTTCTGAATGTCTGCTTGTTTACTTGCTGTGACTCTTTTTTCAGCAAGTACAGGAGACTAAATGGCTGTGGGGAAGTGAAAGTATGGAGCATTTTGCTTCAACTGTTCCCAGGGATTCTGCACCAAACGCTGCTTCATAAAAAAATTGTTCCCAATTTGTTTAACCCTGAGTAGGGAAAAACATACACTTGTGTCACAATTTCTACCTTTTACACTCCTACTCCAGTGTGCCATCAGTGATGGGCAAAAAAACATTTCTTTAAAGAAGTGCTCAGGCTGCAGTTTTCTGAACTTGTAATGGAAGGAAAGAATAAATCCTTTCTTTCTTGCAGTCTTATTTCATAGTTTCTAGGCTGCAGGCTGACCATCTCCAGTTCAGAACACTAAGCCTTAATGCCTATCTGATTTATTTAATCCTAGGGACTGTAGTGATAGGACAAGTGCTAACAGGTTAAAACTTACACAGGGAAAGTTTAGATTGGATATAAGGAGGAAGTTCTTTACTGTGAGGGTGATGAGGCGCTGGAACGGGTTGCCCAAAGAAGTTGTGAATGCTCCGTCTCTGGCGGTGCTCAAGAACGGGTTATCCAGAACCTTCAGTGACACGGTTTAGTGTGAGGTGTCCCTGCCCATGTCAGGGCAGTTAGAACTTGATGATCTTAAGGTTCTTTCAAACTTTAACCATTCTTTGATTCTATAAGAAGCATGTTCTGCCAAAAAGAAAGATAAGGGTTGGTAGCACAGAGATTCTAAATGTGCAGCACAAAAGTCTGCCTTAAGCAAGAGGTGTAGCACACTGTAGCCAAATAGGAGCCATAGTCCTTGGATATGACCCAAACAGACCTTTTTGTGGACATTATTGCTCCCCACTGGATATATTTATTTGGGTTTTTTTACTTTCTCTTGAGACTTCTATTTAAGTTAGTAATTTTTGAATATGTTGCTGTTTAATCCTACAAGGGATGGAAAGCAAAACAGTTTATAAAGTTTGTAGCCACCTTGAAAGCAGAAACAGCTGCCAAGATCATGTTCAGCCTGTTGACTGAGTTCAGCAGGAATCTTTCAGATTGACCAGTTTTGCCCCTGCTAAAGGTATCACATCAGTCAATGGAAATCCCAGAGAGAAAATGTGTTAGACATTTCTCCCTTCAAAGAAAAAGAAATGTTTACACATGCATATATTTCAAATTATATGTGATGTGTGTTGCAAATTATGAACAATATCTGATAAGCAGTCATGCCTACTAAGACTATACAGATTGTAATTACATTTCTTGAAGCTGTCATTAAAAAAGTTTTAATTCAGCTTTTGACCTGCTATGTATTTCTGGTAGAGGGCAATCAAGTTATTTCTGTCTCCAATCCAAACAGTGACAGCAGAAAATAATTGGGGAAAAATGCTTCATAAAGTGGCCCTGTAGGAGTTCTTTCTGGCTCTACTATGGAATTTGTTTACGGTTTTTAGGAACAAACCACCACCACACACATGTACCCTCCATCCCCTTCTCATTGTGAGCCTTGAAATTTAATTGAAGTTTGAAAATTGTCAGTAGTCTTTCAGATTGGTCATGAATAATAAAGTACTTGCAGTTAGAATACAAATGACCACTTTGTTGATGATGAAAGAACCATAGTAGAATCCAGTTTAACCTTGTCTTATTGGATGTGTAGTAAAAAAATTCTGTGTGTGAGAAAAAGGAATATGAAGTGTCTGTAAGAAAAGCATAAAAATTGCTCGAGGACTTTTCCAGCTATATTTTGCATTAATTAATAATTTCAAGATGGATTTTTTTAAATTTGGTATGCTCTACATTATTAAGGTGTGGACTGTAAGGGAAGAAGAAATAAAGTATGCAGGTTTGTGCAAAGGATATACTAATTTCTTGCCTCAAGAAGTAACCGATTCAGACAGAACTCTTGATTTAGTAGTGCACCATGACTTGCAACAAGTGTACATGAGCAGGCAGTGGGAAAGGTAGCTGAAAAAAAATCTATATTCAGGGTTTTGTGTCTTTGGGACGTCCTGGGATGTTCTTGTAATTCCTTCACCTGCAGTGATCAGGTTGTGACCTAACTCCAGGTATAGAACTGCGATTTAATCATTCTCAATTTCAGCTGAGACTTTTTATTTTCCAAAATAAAACTGCTTTCTAAAATTTAAAGGGAAGTCATGGTTATATTAAGTACCTGCTACCCTGATGAGTTGCATGGTCCTTGATACAGCATCACAAGCGTATTGAAGGAAGGCGTGTCTCGGAAGGTTTAAAACTGCTTCTGTTAGCCTTGTCAGAGCTCTGGTTGTTAAACAGTATGAATGTAGTGGCTATTTGCTATGTTTGTGCTTTCTTTAAGTCCCTTTCTTAAATGACTGTGGGGTTTTCATCTTTGTGTAGCTAAATTGAGCTTTTTCCTCTTTTTCAGAGAAAAAGCAATAGCCTGGTTTATAAGATTGTTTTTTGTTTGTGTGTTTTTTTAATGAAATGGAACTTCACTCTAAAAACATCATATTCTTTTAATTTTTTGTATTTCTTTCATGAACTCTATGTTATAAAAAACATTATGAAGTCACTCTGATCTAGAGGTCACAGCCCTTTACCTTCTGTATCTGTTCCTCTATACTTTCAAGCTTGATTACTGCAGGCTTCCAAATTATTCTACACAGCCTAGGTTTTTACACAGATTTTAGCAGCTAAAGTTTTGTAGGGTTTATAAATGTAGTTTGGTCCAGTGGGAGCTACTATATATGTTCCTTATTGTACTGATTTCAAACTCATGGAGCAGTCGAAGGCTAATATAAAAATATTGACATAAATGTTTCAGATTTTGTTAACACAGAATTTACCAGCTTGACATTGTCCGGCCAGGACAAATTTTTCTTTTTTCTTTCACCTACTGTCCAGCTCATTGCTGCACAGCCCTCCTAGGTTAAATGCTGTGACAGCTCAGAACACCTGTGGTGTTTATAGTGTTAGTCATGGACTTGAGCAATTCTGCCCAAAATCTGTGTGAGCTTGGAAAGCTAATTAATATCTCCTCTTTGGTAATAATGCATAGGTGTTAAGTTTACTTCTGTAGGTTGGAAACAAAGAGAAGTACCTTTAAGAAATTATTGTTTTCATCTAAAATAATAAAGAAAAAATAATTTAAGCAATCAAGACAGATACAATGAAGAAATAAGGGCTTCCCTCAGAGAAAATGAAACAAACAATGCAAAGTTATCCCTTTCCACCTGAAATCAGTTTAGATACTCAGCAAAGATTTGTCCTTTTCTTAAGCTCTCTACTTAAAAATAATTATAGTTTAAAAGACTTTGATGACTAATGAGTGCTGAGCAGCAGCAACACTGCAGCAACATGAGAAAGTATTGTTTCCATCCTCTACCATGAGATTTTATTTTTCAGAAAATTAAAACAATTATAACTTTTCAAGCAACAGCTAATTTTCTTTTCACAAAAATTTTGTTGCTTGAATTTTGCTTTAAAAAAATGGATAGAAAAATATGAACACTAGCTATTTCAACTATGGCTAAAAACTAAAGTGAGGAGATGAGGGAAGGAATAGGTATTTACTGTTGAGTTGTTGAAGATTTGATTTTTCTTCAAGGTAAAAAAAAAAATAATAAAATGCAGCCTGTTAATTAAAGAGTGAATTTAATGTTAATTTTCAGTAGTGAAACACATGGTTTGAAGCTGGATGTCATGCTTTTCCTATATGGCCTATGGGGGAGCAACGTTTGTAAACTGACTCTTACTTTCTTTAACAATTTTGGCATGTTCTACTTAAAGCAGCAAGGTACTTAACAGCAGCAAATGATTCTTTTGATAGCAAACAGGAAATGTTCTGCCGTGGTTCACCTGAAATGCCTGCTGCCTACATTTGTTCTATTAACTAACCTAAGAAGTGCATCTTTGTATTTGTAGGCTACTGTCAAATACATACTTTAGTTTCTCTGTCTGGCTGAACTGCAAGCAGTATTGCCCAACTTTTGAGACCAGAACAAATCCTGCCATCTCTTAACACATAAAATTTTTCTACAACTATATTGGCCGCTCTTTATTATGCCTCCAGTCATTTGGAAATGTGAATATTTGATCTAAAAATGACACCTTCTTCTATTAAATTACTACAATGAACTCCACATAAGTTAGTGTGGCTGTATTTATTTTGCCCATGTAATAACATCAGCATGGTGGGAAAGAGAATTCATGCTTACAGAAAAATGACAACTGAAAAAAAAACCAAACCCAACACCAAAAGGCAATGGCTAATTTATCTGTCCTGTAATTTGCTCCATACTTACCATGTCACTTTGAGCTGGCAAAAGTTGTTAAGAATTATACTGATGGAAAAGATACAACTTGCATGTCCTATTATGATAAAAAGGTAATTAAGTTATAGCCTTATCTCTGTCTAGGCACTCAAGTAAAAAAAGTATTCTAAAGGTCCCTCATGCATTGGCCCAGATAGAAATTACAATTTGTATATAATCTGTAGAATCAATCATTTATCAGACCTAGTTAAGTATATCATGCCTAGTGAATTATTCTTAACCATAATTTGCTGTGGACAGGATTTTCTCAAGACGACTAGGAAAATAAACACATATGCTGAGCAGCTTTGAAAAACGTAGTCAAAATTCTGATGGGCAGTACATCACTGTAAGTTCATTGTAAAACCACTGCTGTCCTCACACATTCCTCAGTGATCCCAAAGACTACGTATTGCTGGCATATACTTATTTCATACATAATTGCTGTCATTAGCAGAAGTCTTTGAGTTTTTCTGTATGGAAAATGGTAACTTCCTTATTAAAGCGTTGCAGTAATACGGGATATATTTGTAACCTTTAATGAAAGGAAAAAAAATTACTGTATCCACATAGGCTTGTTTTGTTTTAGAATAGTTCATATGCTCTAATTTTCAATTTCCAAAATTACTTCACAAAGTAACATCTTTTGTGGTCTTTAACAATGCAAACAGATTAAACGGATAAGGACCTTATAAAAGATTTAAGGAGTAGTCCCCTGCACGAATAATTAATCATAGTGCATCTATTACAATTTTGTTTAAAGATTATTTCAATAAATGACTACTTACAGTATGTGAATTTCCTTTGTGCTACTTTTTTTTTTGTGCAAACTGGCCTTGCAGTTTACTAGTCTTCCACATTAGGAGTGTTTTTCCCTTTTTGGAAGCAGGCCACAGAATAATTTGTCATGAATTTACTACAGACATCCAGCTTTGAATAACTGAATACATTGGTGTTCAGAGTATTCACAGAAGCAGTGTTCATCTTGGAAACAAAACAAAACCAAAATAAGAGGATATACTGCACCTTTTGGAAGTGATAGAGAAATTTTAAGACAGCTTAAATGTATTCTGTAAGGGTTTCAGCAATATTTTGAAGGGGAGTTGCTAGAATGAGTTGTTTTATGTGATCCAAAAGTGGCACTGGCAAAACAAAAGTCAGAAATAGCATACCTATACTTCCCCATTTAAACCACCACAGCAGTCAGTGTTGCAGCATGGCAGAATAGCATCAATTACATTTCCTGCTTTCTCAGCTCTGGAATCCTCAGCAGTCAAATTCTGCAAATTAGAGTATCTTCGTAAGTGTGACAGCCAAAATAGGTAAATTCTTTTCAGATGTTCTTGTACCCATTGTAAATTAAGAAACCTCTTTTACATTTCTTGGATAGAAAAAGAAATATGGTGATAAATGATGTACATTATCTTTCAAAATTTCCTTTCTTCCTTTCTCCATGTATTTATGGTCCAGCTATATATTGAGTGCAACTGGAATACTGCTTTTTGTAGGATAACAAAAATTAGCTCTTGCCAAGACTAAGACTTTCAAATAACTGGATTTGCAATTATTTAGCTCTCATCAGGATCATCTCTCAGAAAAGAAATTGTTTTATTACTTCCATGCAGACTCTTCAGCTACCCTTCTAATAGCAGAGAGCTTAGTCTACGTTTTTTCTTCCTATCACTTTTTTCTACCCTCAGTTTTAATACTTGTCAAATTTCACTAAATATACATGAGATATGGTTACTTAAAATGTAACATTTGATACAAGCTCATGCAGTTTTGCAGCATAGGTAGAATTAATGACAAATTATAGTTCCATATGAATTACTTCTAAAACTGTATAATCCTTGTTCAATGCAGTGTAATGAATGAACTTATAGCAAAGGCTAGACAAGGCAAAATACATTTCTTTAAGAAGAATACAGGTCTTTGCAACCTCCTCTAGCACTGCACCTTTTGCAGTGGAAACTTCCTCTGCTTGGAGCCAATATCAGTAAACATTTGCAACACTGTTTTCTCCACTCAAGCTGAGCATTTATTACAGACCCGTCAAAAGTTACAAGTCCTTCACAGGTTGAAAGAAAAACTGACTAGCTACAGGTTATCTTTGCTAGCTAACTTTCAAACTAGCTATCCCCTTATTCAGGAAGACAGAAGTAAGAAAGAACAATAAGGTGTAGTCCTTGATTTTGCTAAAGTTAACCATTTTTTGCATTGAAGAGATGTTTAGGTTGGAAATCTGACCTCTAGAGTGATCCCCGGCTGGGAGGATTTCTGGTTTCTCTTTCTCTGCCCTTAACATCAGTTGCCTTTGTGATCACAGCATTTATTTTTCCAAGCCACTGTTACACATGCTGATATCCCACTTTTCAGGAGATAGCTAAACATCTGCTGGCTGATGGAAAGTAATGAGTAAAGTCCTTCTTTTCTTTTTGCTTGCAGGCACAGTTTCTGCTTTATCTATTAAATTCATCTCAGGCTACAAGCTTAGCTTCCTTTTATTTACCCTTTGTCCTCTGGGACAGGGGAGTAAGCAAGAAAGTCCAGGTGTTCAGATCATGGCTGGTGTGAAACAACAGTAGGTAGTAAAGAAAACTAGTGACGTGTACTAAATCGTGTATGAAAATGTAGAAAAGAACATGGAAAAACACGTTCTCCAAGCAAATGCCACATTCTCCACAAAAGACCACATTTTCCGCAAAAGACAACATTCTCCTCG
>JANRGW010047966.1:0-22685 GCA_024733675.1 Psilopsiagon aymara
AAACTGCGGCAGCTCTTTTACGAGGGGGAGGTGGGTTAACAAACTGCGTGGCTGATTTACAGCTTAAACCACGACAGCAGTACATTTCATTACCATTTATTTATTTGCTGTCTACCTTCACATATTCTCTACAGATTTCTGAGAAGACCAAAAGCTGATCTGTTTCCAGAATATATGATAGGAAAAAGCCCAGTTAAACAAACAAACAGTACAGAAAGACAGCCTACCTAGGTCCTATGGAGATGGGATACTGCTGTTACCTCTTGGAGGGAGCTCAGAGATAAGCTTACAAAATATGCAGATTTTATTGACCGTCTTCCCTTAGAGCAAAGGCTCATTGCTGCTGTCTCACTGGCTAATCTGTCATTTTGCAGTCCCAGCTTTATTGACTTACACCCATTCTGTGAAAAACAAACCCATAATGATAAATAAAAATAATATGTATATGCACAATGGTGCTGAAGGTGGACTGTGCATAAAAAGAACTTGGTTGTATGTTATCCAAGGGTAGTGGCACTTTACCACAAAATGGATTAACCAGCTTTCCACTGCTATAAAGATCTTGTTTCTTTTTCCTTCACTTCCTTTCCTTAGATACAGACCCAGTCACACAATCCTATCCCACCCTTTGCATTAGCTTTGGTTCTCTTCAGTGTGTTCATACTTTGAGTCAACTACATACGACATTGTGCTGGGTTCAGCAGTAGCAGTCATTTTTCTCCTACCCAATACTTGGTACAGTGCTGTGGTTTTGACTTTCAGCCTGGGCACAGCGCTGACAACACTGATGGTTTCAGTTGCTGCTCAGTAACATTTAGGCTGGCCAACTTTCTGAGTCTCATCCTCTGCCAGGGAGGAGGAGAAGCAGGGAGGAAGCAGAGACAGGACACCTGACCCAAACTGACCAAAGAGGTATTCCATATCACAGCATATCATGCCCACTATATAAACTGGGGGCAGTTACCCGGAAGGGCTAGATCACTGCTGGGGCTGGTCTGGGTATCAGTCGGCGGGTGGTGAGTGGTTATATCCTCTTCCCTTGTAATTTCCCTTATCATTATTATTATTGATGGTAGCAGCAGTGGTTTATGTTATACCTTAGTTACTGGACTGTTCTTATCTCAACCCGTGGGAGTTACATTCTTTCAATTCTCCTTCCCATCCCTGGGGGAGTGGGTGGAGAAAGGGAGGGGAGTGAGAGAGCGGCTGCATGGTTTTTCTGAGTTAGGGCTGGGCTTAAACCATGACAGACATGACAAACAATTCACCTTTTTTCCAGTTTAATAACTTCTTGATTCCAGTAAATTGAATTGACTTGGTGTGGGGTCAGAAAACACAAGTCAGTGCATGTGAGGGGAGGAGGGCCAAGACAGGAGGAGGACAGGGAGAAGGGCACAAAACTTCTTTGTGTGCAAATGAGCTGTTAAGACAATCTCAAGCCCAAACGTGTAACTTCACCTGTGGCAGCTTCACTGCAGACACTTTAATTCGTTGTTATGTGCTTTGTAGACTTGTCTTAACAGTCATCTGCAGCCTGTCAGTAATTATATAGCCCAGTTCAGAGGATTGAGCAATGAAGTGATATATAGTGAACATAAAGAACTCCAAAAGAAAACTGTCTTGTAAACCAGACATTAAATGTGTTAAGAGGCCACCTACTGAGTTTCCAAAGGACTGAGCTATCCCTGCAGAGCTGTGCATGTCTTTATAGTTGTTGTATTGTTGTCTTCAAGAACCTGGCCCTCACCTCCACACAGCTTCCTTTTTCATTTAGGACTGTGTCTTGCTCTCTATAACACAGTCCCAGAAACAAGTATGGTAACACCACCAAAGACCCTGCAGCCCATGGTCCATGGCAGCTTCCAACAGCAGTGTTTATGCAGTGTATGGGAGCAGTAGTGAGACAGCAGCCAGTAAAGCTGCTCCCTCACACATTTTCTCAAAGGGAGAAAGCAGAGCTATTGAGCTCATATTACACCCATTCTTCAGGACCTGCAGCTCTATCCAGGAATATGAGCTGCCAAAGAAGGATATAAGTGGTACATAAAATTATTTGAGTAGCTGAACTACTAAATGAAAGGCAAATGTTTCCATTTTTTATACAGTTGGTCAATTTGCAAATTGGCATTTCAGCTTCATTAGTATTTGCCAAGCTAGGTAATAGTGTGTTTTAGTCTTGAGATGCCTGGAACACGCTTACGCTTATTAACGAATTTAATCTTCATATATATATAGAAATAAACAGGTTTCTACTTGGGATTTTGAACAATTACTTCATGATTTAGTTAAAGCCTTTTTCTTGGTGGCGTGCCACAGAAGTATACAGCTCTTACGAAGAGGAAGATTAGAGAAGACTGCTGGAACTGGAGATGAACAAAGGTTTGTCATGGCCATATGACCAAAAACTGCACACATGCATCCACTGAAAGGGAGGTACCATAATTCATGAATCAAAGCCCATTAAGAAAATAAGTAGCATTAAACTGAATTATTTTGAACACTGAGTCTTTTGGCTGTATCTGCTGCTCTTCCTTTCTAGCTCTGCTGCTGTACAACTAGAACAGCCTGCAGTGACCAAACCTTGCAGCCTTCTCTGCCCCTTTGCACCATGCGTGGTTGCAACACTGCCCTGCCACTGCTACTCTATGACCCTAGTTTTGGAAAGAACCAGATAGCAGCAGCTAATTCCATGGGCAAAACCTAGGAATCCTGATGTCAATGCCAAGGAGCGTGGGAGCACTGAGGGTTTGGCAGACATGTAGTTGCTTTTTTACACAACTGTGCAAAGTACAGTTCTTGTAATAAAACAGTACATTACAGGTTATTTGGGGCAAGGGTTATATTTCTCCTAGTCTTATCTTGGTGTCTGATACACATTCTTTGGCAGAAATGGGGATTTGGATAGAGATTAAAGAATATATGGATGTGAGCAACTGGGTTACCACACGGAGGCTGTATTACTGTTACTGGCAGTACAAGCAAGGGTTAGAAATGTGAGGCATATAATCATTTACAAGCATAAGAGAGAAACCAAGCAGTTATTTTCTATAAACCTCAAATACCAGAACAAAGGAGCCTTGGGAGATTAAGCAATGTGAGGCACGGCTTGGGTTCCAACTCTTACCTCACCTGATCAGCTTTAACTGTTTCTTCATACTTTAAGGAAAAATCTTCCTGAACACCACCTGAAAGGCATATATATATAAAACAGAGCCTGAGCTGAAACAGGTAATAAGAACAACTGGAAGATGAACGTTGTGCAAAGCCAGGTTATATAAACACAGACTTGATTATATAAAGGTACACCATTATCTTAAAAGCTTTTTGATATCTTTATTATTTTATGATCATAGCTTTAGTATCAGCTGTTGAATGGACAGAATAATATGGTTTATCAACCCTCCCAAGGGAGTGAGTCTGAGAAAAGATGAGGACAGTACACATTTCATCTACCTGGTTCTCCCACCTTCTGCACAGGGAGATTAGTAAATCACGAGCCCTCTTCAAGTCCCACATCAGAGGTTTGCCAGGGAATATCCAGCTCAGACCAATGGGTGCCCCAGTAGCCCTGACGTTTTCAACAGTCCTCTCTGACCCAGTGCTCTTCCCTGCACTTCCCAGTCACTGGCCCTTTCTGAGTGACAGTCCACCAAGGACAGTTTCATGAGTGCTTAAAGGGCAAGGCACAGGGCAGGGATGCCATTAGCCAGTCCCTGGCTCCTGTTAGCTATGCAGATGTAAGCAGAGAGGATGGGAGAGAGCAAGATGAGAAACCGTGTCTGCCAAACCTCTGCCCAGTTCACTGCCTGGGGGTCCCTGCTGGAAGGGAGGCATGGTGGAGGGGCATGACATGGAAGGAAACTATGTGCCCTGCTGTTGAATGCTTGGCATCCTGCAAGCTGCCTCTCCTCACAGGCAGGCTTGTCACCATCCGCTACCAGCACCGATGGTGGGCTGTCACTACTCTTTCTTATGCAGTAATTTTGCGTCAGATTTTATGGAAAAACTGAGGTTCTTACTCAAAGATAACAGGATCTATCCCTAGAGTTGGGAGCCTATGGGAAAGGTAAACAACAATTCCAGGTATTTCTGCATCCCGGATCTCACCCAAAGCAGCCTGACATCTCTGCTCCTCAGCTTGTCTACCACAAGACCACTTGCCAGCTCCTCAGAGGTGCTATAAGTAACAACAATATATTAAAATGTGCTGTAAATCTACTAGGCCAACTTCTTTAATTTCATCAAGTAGTCCACTTAGAGATATTACACGATGGGCATTTTTCAATACCTTCTGTTTGAATTCTCTTTAAAATAGAGTCTCCAATAGATTTTTAACTTACCTTTGGAAGAGAGACCTTGAGAGGTACTTGTCTCATGGAAATACCTGGGAGGTATGAATGGTGATAAGTTGCCTACAAAGAATATGTAGAAGAAATACTGAGGTTTTTCTCTCAGTGTTCTCCTTTTCAAGGCTTCTTCTTTCTAGTTTGATTTGGCGCCCCTCTCTGTTTAAACCATCTGGAAAATCAAAAACCCCCAATTTCATCAAAGAGAAGGAGAATGCATTTCCAATAATTTTAAAGTTTTCAGTACAACTTTACCCTTCACATGCAGTAGATTTTACACAGTATATAATATGAAATAGACAAGATGAAAATTCTTTGTAATTAAAGATTTGGAGATAAACATGCAATTGAGGAGGCATAATTGATCTCTGGAAACTATTCAGTGTGCAATTACTAGTGGACTATTTTCTCCATTCCTGCTACTCAATGTATCCTCTTTTTCACTATGTTCCTGAAAAAAAATACTTTGGTCTAATATTATGCCTGCAAATAGATTAGTCTCCACTAGCTATATCAACAGCCAGAGGAAGATGGTATGGCACTCAACAGAAGTTTGTGATTGGCATTCAATACTTTCAGAATGGCCACTGCTAAGTAGCACTGTTATACAAAAATCTATTTTTCTTGCCGTGTGAAGAGTGGATTAATGTTTGAGGAAAACGATTTCCTGGTTATTAGAAAAATACCAAAAGGTATTTGCTGACTGCCTATGCCTTTACTAACTAGATGCAGTTCTTGATACTAAGCTATTGCTGGGGATTTAGTACTTTGGATAAATATCAGTAGAAGAAAAGTTACATGCAATCCTGTAGGACCATCCCAGTTTTGAACTGACAAAAAGATTAAGTGTTCAAATCAGATCATTTTTTTTGAGACTGGACTTCTTTAGGGGCTTAGAAAGCTTTCACTATAGTTTTTTTTTAAAACTCTTATCTTATCAAAACCTACTCTGCTATCTCATTTTCTTCCTGGAGGTTAGGTCATCTCCTGCTGTTGTTTTACCTAATGTTAATGATACCTGTATGTTCAGCCAGCTAAAACACAAGAGGATTATTCCCATTTGGTTCATTGACTGCTCCCACCAGAAATCAATCCACCATAACTTATACTGCAGTAACAATATTGAACGATGAAAGGAGACAGAACTGCAATGCACAAAAAGCTGCCAGGCAATGAACAAAAACTCAAGGGGCAGGGAGGGGTAGGACAGATTCTGTCTTGGGAAACCTGTGATATTTCCAGCTTTGCAGATTTAATACTGTGGCAGTTTAGTGTCTTGAGCTGGACCTGACCTGAATGCATGGAAGTACACAGTTGTCACCTAGTCAGAAAAAAAGAAAAGGTTAGGTCAGCCTGTGGTAAAGAATATAAAGATAATCTTGTAGTACAGATTCTCCAGCTTAGAAAATGCTGGAAAGAATATAAAGTGGGAAAAAAAACTTGGAAGTTCCTACATTTTTTGGAAGTACTTCGTATCTTGTGGGCATTACCAAAGAAAAGCCTCTTTAGAAGAGATTAGGACACAGTGATAGGTAAACAGGTAGGAGAGAGCATCTCTAAGGTGAACAGGATGCAACAGGCATCAGTCCCCATACTAAACTCCTCTAGCAGGGAGTGCCTCAGCAATTTGCACACAGAATAACTCACACACTACAACCTCTGCTGTTACCATCATCAGCATTCATGACACGATTAGGTATGTCAGACTCAATCAGGACATCATAATCGTGTATGGACCACAGACACAGCAAAAGAGTATGTGGGCTACTAAGAAATGAGAAATTTAAGTTCTTTGCAAAAGGAACATGCTGAAACAAACCAAAGTGATGAAAAAATGTGATGATTTTCACGTTGACATAAACTCGTGATACTTTATAGACTGAAATGCACAATTCCTCCTTACTGAAGTAAAAACCTTCAACCCTCAAAACCAATTGTATGAAAACGAGAAATCCCATGAAAAACCTAGAATGGCACAACTCAGATTCATGATGCAACTTAATCCTACTACAGTCATTTCCACACATGAGGTGACAGCAAGAAAAAGAAGTTTTAGAGCAATACTGAGAAGTCACAACCATGGCCTTCATACGCTAATTGAGAAGCTAGCTTCAGGCATTCTACCTTTGACTGGAATAAGTCTGTTAGTCATCTTCCTCACTGCAGAGCAGGAAGACCTTCACTTGAAGGTCCTTCATAAAATCCTTCATTTGAATCTTTCCCAGGTTGTGGCTCCCCTCTATCCCCTCAAGCAGATTATTTAATCCAAGTTGCTAGTCAGCAAGACTTTCTGCATCAAGAAATAATTGCCTGAGCACAGAACTCTCCAGTGCCTCAGGAAATGCCTGGAGGCCTCCTTGCTCAAAAGGAAGCAGTTATTACATCTGGTGCTCACCTCAGTCAGTTATACTGGACAGAGGTGCGCACCATAAATTATAGACTTGAAAGCATAAAAATTCGATTTAAAAAAAAAAAAAAAGACAATTATCTTTTTTTCTACCAAGCACAACATTCCGAAAGTTTCGAAAGGGACTGTTCCATCTGGAGTCTTTCCACTTTATTCAGAGAAAAACACAATATTCAACAATATGAGCTCGACACTCACATCAAATAATGCTACCTTAAAAACTTTTCAGAGATGATTCATGAAGAAAAATAACTCTTTCTTCCGTGTAACAACAGCCTCATCACAATACATCTACTTTTTACTTATTACTTCTAATGACAGCCAATAAAAGAAAGGATTCTGTAGGAGTGGTCTCACCCATGAGCCTACATATCTTTTGTCTCTCCCAGTGAGTATATTCTCAAAGTGACAAGCTCTATTTAAACTCAACTTAGATTTAGCTGATTTGAATAGCTTTGAAGATACACAAAACACAGAGTGAGTTATCCTCTGTGAAGGAAAGCAGGCACATGTGAACCTTAAGGACAGCTCCCCACTCTTGCAGGTGACATTAAAATATGTTCATTCCCTTGAACAGACATTTATGGGTCTGTACAAGGGAGTGAATGTTGTCAGGCTGCGTCAACACTACGGTAACCAAACAACTGAATCTCACCTGGAAACAAATTTTCCATCTCTGTCAAAAATAAACAATGTTTCCTTTTTACAACTTGACACAGACAACTCATGCTCCTTTTCACACAAGGCAAGGCTTCCCCAGTGAGTTTCTGTTCTACCAACAGAGAAGGGAGGAGAACAAAACAAAAAGCTGGTATGTGGTTAACTTGACAAGTTGCTCAGAGCAATTATTGTAATCGCTTCAGCTGAACACATAGGGGTGTTTTTTTTTTAAAAAAAAAAAAACAACACATTGAAAATATACTAAAGTCACACTCCCTGGTCACATTTCCCAAATAAATGCTAATTTGCTCTGTAATCGGTGGATACTTCAGGAATGGTCTCTATCTGGGACTGAAATCAGCTAGTCAAAGTGGCCCAGTTATAAAACAGATCTTGGAGCAAAGGAAGAGTTTAAGGGGAATTTGGGCTGGGTCCACTCTTACAAAAGTTCCATGTTGCAGAGTTTAGGCAAAGAAAATTTTTCAGGAGGAGATATTTCTTCTCCACAAAATGCTTTTCTAGCAAACTAGCCAAGACTTGGGGCTGAGAATATTGGTACAGAACTAAACCAATAACATCATCCAAAGTAATGCCTGCATGTTTAGAGAAGGGTTTTTTCCTGCTAAGCGTACTGGAAGTAATTATACACGATACTAAGTGTACTGGAAATAATTACACAACATTATGCATGTAGGCAGATATTACACAATGGTAGTCTGTCTTGAAGTCATATTTTGTGATGCACAAATGAACACTTCTGCATTCTGTCAGCCTTAGAACACTTTATAGTCCTCCTCCATGCCACAGTCTCCACAAAGGAAAAGGACTATAGATAGCCCTGCACTGCCAGAATACATACACTAGAACTGAAGTGAAAAAGGCTACAAGTGAAGACAGTGAATACCTCATAAACAGAGCTGATGTGCCACACTGTAATGCTACAGATTACAGTGTGAGAAAACAGTTTACATTTTTACCAGTTTTACTAGCGCAGAAGGAAAGTATCTTGGATTTCTCTTATAAACAATGTCCTTACTCTACAGTTGATACGATTAAGCACATAGGACTGGAAACAGAGCAGATAATGGAACTGATATAATACAACAATGAGCTGAGTTTAAACGTGGAAAAAGACACTGAAAATGTGCTCTTGAATTTCAGATCAAAGAGTAGCATTAGTGGTCAGTGCTATAGACTGCATACTAGCAGCCTGCATTATAATAAAGCTGATCTGAGTTTGGAAATATTGTGTAGTTGCTGGAAATGTTTACCATCAGTTATAAACAGCCACACACTCAAGCAGCTGGGATCACACCAAATACCCAGTTCTTTCAAAAACATCTCTCAGCAACACAGTGCTCTCACATCAGCCAAGTCAGCTGGGAGCATGGATCCTAAACAACATGGACAGGTTTGCCCAGATTCATAAGATGACAATGTTAAGTTTGCTCTGATATAACAGCGTTTGCATCAGCCAAATCCAAGCTCAACTGCCCCAAGAGAAGGAAAGGGGCTAAAAGAGCTGGCAGAAAAGACATTAGCTGCCACTTAGTCACTGCTGGTGCTCTTCAGGTTCTCCAGCTTGAACATAAAGCCGTGGAAAACCTGAGGTTGGGTGGCAGCATGGTGGCAGTAGTGCTGAATCTTGATCTTTTGGTGCAACCGTCTTCAAATATGCAGGGTGGTGCATTAAGTCTCTCTCCTCTCAGATCTGAAATAACAGTACAACTTGGCTTTCACATGAGGGATACGCCTCATCTGACTCCCACTGCCAAGTGCAAGATATTCTGATGTCCTGATTTTTCAAAAATTAAAAACACTTTTTTTAATCCTTTAAAAAAGATTTTAACTTAAAGATTGTTTTCTTCTTCCTCAAACTAACCCTTCTCCAGATCTACAACAGTACCAACAGCATTGATTTCAGTTAGATCAGCCATTATAATTTTAGTGAAAAACGTTAGCTAAAAAAATCATGAGCCCCTAAAACCAGCACATTATAAATTAAATGTTTGTAATTTTAATTATAATGGTCACTGTTTGTTCTTGTTCTGCCATTGCTGCCCTTTGTGTACAAACTTCGGTAATTAAAAAAATAACCAAAAATCAAAACCTTTTACTTTTGAGTGGTTTTCCTTTAATGTTTGATATCTTCCACTAATGCATTTCAGATTATCCTAATGTGCTGGGAGCTTGTCCTACCCCTGAGGCTCCTCGTATCCTGGAAGAAAGACAATTAGTCAGTTCCTGTCAATATAGTCTTTCAGTTAATGAAATATCTAATAATACAGATTATCCATTAGTGGGCTATACCACAATTTAAATAGTCAAACAATTTTTAAATCCTTAGCTATGCGATCCTACTGCACACCAGCTATGCTCATCTTCAAGGATTGTAAGGAAAGACTTCTGTGAGCATAATAAAACCAAGGGTCCAGCTTCTCAGAAGCGAGAGCCTTTCTCTTCATGTTAATGTTCAGCTCCTTATTTCTGTCTCTTTATTTATAAAACGCTTCAAGTAGTGCTGATAGGCCTTCCTTCTGTCTTGTATCAAACATCAAATACACACTGACATGCCCCTGCTTCCCCTTCCCTGAGCTGACTGCTGTTCCAATGCACTTGAGGGCAATTCCCAGGTAACTAACTCATCGTTGACATCTTCATTAGTCTGCCCTTTTCCTGGCGCAATAGGATGTGGGCCTTACAGCCAGAGCAGACATATCTGTCATGAGGCGTCTCCATGGAGTCTCACTCCACCCACTTGAAGCATCCATAGGCATCCAATCCATACAATCCTTGAGTAGTATGGATAGGCAGGGACCTTTACGCTCGTTTAGTTCCAACCCCTTGCCACGGGAAGGGGCACGGTCCACTAGACCAGGCTACGTACAGCCCCATTCAACCTATCCTTTTTTCTGAGGCGTGTGCTCCAATCCATAATAAATCTGCAACACCCTTCAGTTCACCGTCCATTATTTTAGGACCTGTATTGAAGCTCTTTTAGCCACACCAGGGTCCTTTTCCACCAGGAACCCCATCCAGACGAGACGAGACGAGACCAGCCCAGCCCGCCTGACCCGCCGCTCCCGCACCCTCGGCGCCCTGGCGGACATCTTCCCTCCGCCATTTCAGCAGGCCCTCTGCAGGAGGCAAAGGGACACTTCCCCCTGCGCTCGGGGCGTGCGCGCCGGAGCGAGCAGGGCAGCAACGCTCGCGCTCGCACACGACCCCCGCCGAAACCGCTTTCCCCTGAGGCGCCTCCTTCCTCGCCAGCTCCCGTGAGCCCCGGGATGAAGCCGCCCCGGCCCGCCCAGCCGGCGACAGCGCCTCAGCCTGCCCTCAGCGAGCCCCGACCGGGGCGGGGCCTGCCGGCGGAAAGTGCTGAGTCACGGCCTGACGTGCTGCGCCGTCACGTGTGGCGCCGGGCTCCGCTCTCGCTACCGCCGGGGCGCAGAGCGCACCCCGCGCCGCGCAGGCTGCTTCGCTCGTCTCTTGCCTTTACCCTCCGTGCGCTGCCGCTCGGCTCCGCTCTGCTCCGCCTCTGGCCGGCATGGGTCTGCTGTCGCAGGGCTCGCCGCTGAGCTGGGAGGAGACGCGGCGGTACGCGGAGCACGTGCGGAAGCACGGCATCCTCCAGTTCCTCCACATCTACCGCGCCCTGCGCGACCGGCACAAGGACGTCCTCAAGTGGGGCGACGAGGTGAGACTCAGGCGGGCACCGCACCGGACCCGCACGGCCTGATGCGGCCTCCGCCGCCCGGGCGCAGGTGCCGCCGCGGCGGGGTGGGCGCTACTCTGCTCAGCTTCGCCCGGTGCGGCCCGGGCCCTGCCCGTTAACAGCGGGTCCGGCCGCTCGGCCGCTGGTGTCGGCGGGAGGGGATTGCTCAGGCTGCCCGCCGGGGCTTTGTTTCCAACGCACACACTGTCGCTCCCTCGCCGCCTCCAGCTGCGCAGCACGGCTGCCCCGGTGCTACCTAGTGATTTCTAAACGCTCACAACTTTCAGCGCTTCCGTCGGGTATCGGTAAACCCGATGGTACACCTCCGGAGGTGCATTGCTGTGAGCAGTGATGTCCGGTAGCGCTTTCTCGTTCCTGTGAGCTTGTTTATTTTCTCTGCAGTGATGTCTGGTTAAAGTATGTGTATGTCTAAACTTCAAGGTAATGGCTTGGTCTTGGAAGAAGAGCAAAGGAAGTTGGGGACAGGAGGTTGGCAGGTGGGCTCAGTAGCACCACCCTTCTCACTGCACACCAGGTTCCTCTGTAGTCCTGGCTTGTCCCTGGGGAAAGGGACCTGCCAAACCTTTATTTTACTTAAGTCTTCCAGGCATCTGGCACAAGTCAGCCTACCTTTCGAACGATGAGGACAGTTGCTCAGGTCATGACTTGAACTTTGTTACAGGTGCTTTATGCCCGAGGACCATAACTTTATCTGCAGGTCTTAGCTGTGGAAGCCTGTGCTTAATTGTGTCCCAGGCTGACAGCACTGTGAGGAGCAGAAGCTCCCTCCTCTGCTCAGGATTTCCCAAGGGTCACAGCTTTCCCTGAAGACAGGGAGTAGCTTTATGTGTGTTGCGCTAGTAGCCATTCCTCATCATGGTGCTGGTGTGGTCCAGCATGTTGCTTTGAGGTGTTTGTGATGTGACTGGAGGGGAGTTCAAAGAGCAGAGTGGGAAGTGAGCAACATGGGGGCTTGTCTGTGCATTTCTGTTTTGTGCTCCATTTCCTTTCTGAATGGCAAAGGCATTTCTGAGAAAACTTTATCCAGGGGTAAAAACAGTTTTTCACAGATGTTCTTTGCCAGAGGAAAATGGTGTTCCATTGAGCACCTCGAGAGACTTTGATTATTAAAGTGTGTTCTTCTTTTAAGGAACTGGTGTCATATCTCACACAACTGAACAAGGCAAGCATTGGAGCACAGGAGCTGCTTTCAAGAGGACCCAAGTAACGGCTTGGCTACTAAAAATATGTCCTGTAAAGGGACTAATGCTGCCAGCATGTCTAGTCTGCACTGAAGGGTTTTGCAGTCAGTGGTGTGGGCTCAGGAAGTTTAATTCCATGTCTGACTTACCTGTATCCCTTCATCTCTTGTATGACTGAAGTTATGCTGATAGAAGAGTCTCACAAATAGTCCTAAGTTCAGGAATATAGATGAAGCAGAGCCTCCTTATTACTCTGAGACTTAGCTTGGGGGTTTTCTCATTAATCTTTAATATGGGATACTCATTTTTCAGTGGGCATTATTTTCTAGTTGTCCTTGCTTTCTCAGGGTGAGATTTCACAAGATAGCTGGGGCTGATCTGCAAGCAAGCAGGTTCAGCTTCCCTCTTCTTGCTCCAGGCTCGTGTTTCTTCTGCCTTCCTTGCACTGTTACTGGCTGTGTGAGTTCAAAACTTAACTCAGCAGAAAACTCTTCTCCTGTTCAGTTTTCTAGGGTGGTTCATTCACTCAGAGCTTCCTCTGCTTCACTGTGAGACCCAGCAAGTTCTGTGTAATGTGAAGAAGGTAGCAGGGGTATGTGGAGAAAAGGGGCAAGCAGAACCGTCCGGTAAATGGAGGTGTGTTATGTTTAAGGAGATTCAGTTTTCTTCTGTCATGACCAGTATGGCAAGAGGCAGAATTTTAAGACCAGTATGATTACTATGATTACAGCCACAATTCTGATAAGGAGGTAAGAGCCATATTTGAAATGCCTGTGAACACTGAGAGGTAACCCAGTTTATCACCTACCTCTGATTTTAGCAAATTGGAATAAACTCAGGTGTAGCTACTTATTTTTATTATACTGTATTATGCAATTTTATTTTTTTTACGTAACACAGCATTTAGGAGTGTGTTAACATATCACATACTTGCTGCCAGCCTGCTATTCTTGTGCAAACACAAGTATATCTGTCTCCATAACTTATTTCAGCTGTGCTGTAGACAGGTAAGTGGGGAAAGCAGTAAAGTTGTTTTCTGTTTTGTCTTCTCAAATACCTAGTTATTAGAAAGTGGCGCCACATTTACCTGCAGCTTAGATGAATCAAATAATTGGACAATTTTCATAAAAAACCTTTTGTGTGCTTTGACCTTCATATATAAAATCGCAGCCTGAGGGTGTTTTGTTGTTTTAAAAACCTCTTGAAGAGGCATCAAGAATGAAGATGACAGCCCTTGTATAATGCTAGCGATTAAATCAGAATTAGCAATTACCTCTGTGTTCAAGAGACGTTTGTGAGACACTATTTGGTGAAAGGGTTTTGTTTTGTTTTTTTTTTTTTTAACTTTATTTTTAAGGACTGCTTCAGATTTCTCAGCACATCTTGAGTTTGTCTTTCAGGGCAGATGTGTGAATCTGTAAAGATTGTCCCCATGTAGCTGATGCCATTGTGAAAAAGAAATCATGTGTTTACTTTAGAGTATAGAACAAGCTTTTTCTTTGGATCTGTTTTTCAGCAGGACTCCACTTCTCAATGTGTGTTGTAAGACTCATTATAGATGGTCCTTTGGGGTGCTTATAACCTTCACTGTGGTCCCAGGGAATGAAACTGTGGGGAATGATAATATGCTTTCTCTTTCTTGGGTGTTGAGGCTTAAAAGTGTTAACAGAGCAGGATGGTGGCAATTGTTTTCAAGAAAGCAAGGCACAACTTGTGTAGCAGGGCAGCATTCCCTAGTGCTCCCGTATTTCCCCTGTCTAAGAGCTGGAAAGGTCAAAACACTGGTTCTGTTGCCTCTTGAAAAGTCAGCTATCTTCTTTCTTCCAGGGTTGGTAGAACCAAGAGCTGTAGCCTTTCCTGGGAGCAATTTTTTACTCTGTTTTCCACAACCATAAAGCCTTTGCAATGGTAAAAAAAAAAAAAAAACAAAAAAAAAAAAAAAAAACAAAAAAACCCCAACAAAACAACAAAACCCAAAACCTACAGATATGAGTGTAGCAGAGAATAAGACTTGGTTAAAGAATCAAATCTTTCTAAACATGTCTTTGAAGCTGTGTTTGCAAGTAAAGGTCTTTTGTATCTTAATCATCCTTCTGCCTCATTTAAAACTGGCAGTTGGCCTCCCTGTTTATGCTTGGCTTCTCCTGACTGTGGAACTGTCTCATTATCCATCAGCAAGCCCTTCTTTATTATCCTTGCCTTAATGCCTATGAAAGTTGGGCAACAGTTAGATCTGCTGCTAAGACCCCATCATGCTAACCAGTACAGTCTCACAGTCTCCTTGTGTTTTCATCACCCTGTCCCACCCAACAACATATGCTTATGTTTGTATTTGCAGAGTAGCAGTCATTATTAGTATTTTGTGCAGCAGATGCAAAAATCTGCACTTTTTCTGTACTGGGTTTTAAAACTCCAGTAGAGTTAGTAGGTATTATGTGAAACAATTCATTTGTGCAGCTTGGCAGATGTTAGTGGTACCAAAAGAGTTCAAAGGGTTTTTGAGAGTAAGGCAAAGCCTATTCTGCTGCTTCCCAGCTTTTGTCCCAAAAAGCTCTCTCCTGTGCCAGCACATTACCAGTCTCCTGTGCTGTTCAGTGCCTCTTGTCTGCTGATTGCATTCCTCTAGCTGACGGATGTTGCTTAAATTTCACTTTGCAGCCTAATGTGGATGCTTGGATCAGACAAGTGGAATGGTTGGCCCTTGGCTAGGCTCACTGCCATTGCTTTGTGCTGAGCACACACACAAGTGTATGAATCGTGACACTTCATGCATAACTACCTATACATATGTATTCATATGTAATACTTGTCTTCTGCAGTCTGTTTTTCTGCTAAATGAGACAGGTTGGTTGTTTTCCAGGCTGGACTCCTATCTGGACTGGGAAGAAACAATACAAGCAAGAAGACCTGAAAAAGGAAAATTGTCAGGGACAAAGAAACAGTAAAGAATAAGGAGGAAAATCATACAATCATAGAATAGTTAGGGTTGGAAAGGACCTTAAGATCATCTGGTTCCAACCCCCCTGACATGGGCAGGAGCACCTCCCCCTAAACCATATCACCCAAGGCTATGTCCAGCCTGGCCTTAAACACCACCAGTGATGGAGCATTCACAGCTTCCCTGAGCAACCCATTCCAGTGCCTCACCAACCTTACAGTAAAAAATTTCTTCCTCATATCCAATCTAAACTTCCCCTTTTTAAGTTTGAACCCATTACTCCTTGTCCTATCACTACAGTCCCTAATGAAGAGTCCCTCCCCAGCATCCCTATAGGCCCCCTTCAGATATTGGAATGCTGCTATGAGGTCTTCACGCAGTGTTGAGAAAGGCATACTGGAGGGAGATCTGCTCAGAAGGAGGGGTGTATAAAGCAAGCATGGGCAAAACATGACAGTTTTATTTGAAAGTATATGTGAATGACTTGCCCAGCCTTGTTTAGTGAGATGGGATATAATGACCCTTTTGTTGTGTATCGGACTGTTCTTGTGTTGGGACATAGCACACAATAAGCATCTTTGGCTTTTAGAAAATTGTTTTCTTCATGGAAACTTCAAGTGAAATTTGGAGGTCTTTAAAATGGGTTTGATAATAAATGGTATGAGGCAGTGTGAAAAATGTGCCATTGCACTGCTTGCCTGTTAGCTCTTTCTAATTTTTTTTAAACCTTCGTTTGGTCTTTCTTCTCTACTTTAGATTCATTCCCTTCCTTATGCATTAGTTTTTTAGTCCTACCTTATGAGTAAGTTAAATAAGAACTAAAATGATGAACATTTGCTATTCTTCCCTTCCTCATGCAAGAAGTGAAACAGCCCCTCTCAGATCCTGTGAGGGGCCAGAGGTTTTTTACTAGAATGTCCCAAAGGTGTGGCCTCTGATTAGAAGATGCAAGACTCTTTCAAGCCTTTTCCTTCTTCCTAATGAAAGCCTGGGCTGTGAAAAAGGCTGCTTTTCCTTTTGAGTGGTTCTTCCCAGGGACCTAGCTATTGCGTTAATGTCTTGCTGCAGTTTACAGCCTGCATGGTTTTGTTTTGCTTTTTGTTTTTGTTGTGGGGTTTGGTTTTTTTTTTCCAGGGCAGTAGCAGTGTGTAAATGACATTGTCAGTGATGTTGCATTACAGTCTGCACAACTTCAAAATGGTAAAGTAACAGGCTACATCTTAAGGAAATGGGTTTGGGTTCAGATGCACACAGTTTGATGCTCTTGTTTGTCAGCCATTTAAAACCAGGAACAAAGTCTAGGGCATTTTATAACAGTGGTAAATCTAGCTCACCAGCTGCATAAAATAAGTACAGCTACTAACCCTCACATACACAGGTGAAGTTTTGGTCATCTCTTTGCTAAAATACAGCAGTGGGGCTTGGTGAAGGGCATGTATGCCTGTGGAATAGGTCAAGCAGAGGTAAGAAAGGACCATGACTGATAAAAGAAGTGATAGATTCAGGGGGAGTTGTGGTATATGAGAAAGTGGTGTCCTTTTCTCATTTTGCAAGAAATTTGGCTAACCTGATAGAATAGAGAGGCAGCAGATGTCCCTTTAAGGTAATTTCGTACTTTACAAAGCTTAGATGTTCTGTGGAACAAGATGCTGTATGGTAGCTTTGAAGCAGAGAGATACACATGGGCAACAAGAATAGACAACCTATTGTGGTGGTTTCTTTAAACTCCATGTGCTGCAAGATGTATGTCACCCTATCCAAACCACTTAGGTAATTGTCAAGTATCTCATGGGGATTCTTTAATGTTCATCTGAAACTTTCTAACTAGCTTTCTACTGTACATGTTATAAATAAAATAGAATCACCAAAAATAGTTGTTGTATTTTCCTGGCTGTTGACAATAGATCTTACTGAAAAGAAGTATCAGCCAAGTCATTATACAAAGTCATCATCAGTGTTCTGGTGATCTCACAGTCTCACTTTGTACAAATTGCTGCAATATACGGAATGCAGAAGTTGCTGTATTTTAAAGGTTTTCATGGGAATCTCATGATTATAATAAAGTCAACATAGCCTGGTGCCTTCCAAAATTGTTTTTTACATCTGAGCTTTTATCTTTTTTAAGACAATCTGTTTTAGTCTCCTCCTCCCCCAGCAAAATTCCCCAAGCAGAATATGGTTTTGAGTTTCTTTCATGCAGAAGTTCCTCATGAGGGCTCCTGCCTAACATGGCATGTGTGGATACATCTGAATGGGATCTGTCTTAATCGATGTACTTGCCTGCTTACCTCATGGGGGGAAGCAGCACTCGTGAATCATCGGGTTGTTTGTTAACATGTCTGCTTGTTCATCCTCTCTCTCTGAGCTTTATTTGGTTAAACAAAGGGACAGTGCATTGATTGTTTACAGGTAGATTTAGTGCTTTCTTAATGTTTTGTAGCTGCACCTGTTATTTATCATAGTGGCATTTCTGGGGAAGGGTCTGAAGATATGACAATGCATCAGCTCATGCTGCTTGACAGCCTTGAGTGTATGTATGCAACCTCTCAAATGAGACTACTCATGCATGCGAATGCAACTCGTTAAATTTTGTCTTGAGCAAGATAGGTGCCCTTGAAGAATCTCCATGTTTATTCCCCCAGTGGATGCTTTGGCTGACAATCCTGAAACTAGTTTTTCTTTCTGGCATTAATCCTCGTGTCAGGGAAAACCTAAACTGAATTACATCTAAACTTTCTAGCTCTCAAAATGTGCATGATATGGTGACCTCCCCAGTAACTCATTATTTTGCTTCAGCTCTGTTCTACCGTGGCCAGGTGATGAGATTGTAGCGCAGCACCCCTGACCTACCTGTAAGCTTTGCCACTGGATGTGTTGTGCGTATGACAGTGCAGGACTTGCTGTAAATTATAATGAGGTGCTTTTTCAAAAGCTAGTTTTGCAATTCATTTGAAAACAGTTTGGAAAGGATTTGTTTGTTTGGTTGGTTTTTTTCTTTTTTGGCTGTTGGGTTTTTTCCCTAAACAAGATGCTGTTTGTCATAAATAGTAATCAGTCGCCGTTGTAAGCATTGATTTCCTCCTTCCCAATCTTAAAGCTTAAATTATCTGCTGTTTGTAGATTTCTGATAGATGTTCTGTTCACAGTGGACATTCTTTCTGTGAATGTCAAGTGCATTGCTATGCTCTTGTCACGGTATTGTTGTCTACTTCAATTTCTGTCTTGCCGCAGGACTTCCTCTTGCTGTACAGATGCCTTATTTTAGATAACAGTGTGAGAAAGGGCGAGTTGCAAGAATGATTATTTTTTGGTTGGTTGGTTTTTTGTTGATGTTGCTTGTTTGGTTTTGGGGTGTTATTTGTGGTCTTGCTTTCTGATGCAAGAGGCAGCTTAGAAGCTTGCAGCATCCTGTTTCACAGTTGATCAAGTGGTCTTTTAATAGTACATAAAAACATCTAGTCTGTGTGGAACAGAAAATATCATTGTGCCAAAAAACTCCTGTTCTTTTCTGTTTTAAATCTATGAGCATTCGTAAGTGAGTGTCAAAGTTGCCTTTGCTGTAGAAATCTAAAGTTAACATTACCCTAGTATCTTTTTTTTTAAAAGAACACTATTAACCTTAGGTGCTACATAGTACAGCAGTCAAAGAAGAGACACTCTGCTCTCTATGTGCCGCATCTTGTTCTTTAGAAGCATGCAAATGGTTATAACCTCTAGATCGTAGTTTTTAACAATCCAGCTTCCCGTTTCGTGGTAGGTGTGGCACAGGACATCCTCTAGTCGCATTGTATCACGTGCAGAAGAAAATCTGCAACCCTGACATTGGCAAGTGGGAGGGGGGACAGGCCTGAGCACTTAGCTGGGACAGGCTGTGCGTCATTAAGATGAGAGCCTCTGCATCCTCCTTCTTTTCCTTACCTGTGGTTGTCTTTAATGTGGCATAGAAGTTCTTAGTTTTTTGCTTATTGTCAATGTAATATAAAATATCAGCTGTGTTTTGTTTTTAGGGCATGGTCTCTGGGAGTTGGTCTTGTGTGGAGCTGGAAGCTGCTTTGTTCATTGGATTGTGTTCCCCTTCAATCTGCTTGATCAAAATTGAGAACTTTAGGAAGTAAATTTGAACCTTGGTTCTGCTGTTTACGGCAGATACTTTAAATTGGTTTTGTGGCAGAGAACACCCACAGTAATCATATGAGCATGGAAGTGGCTCATCCATGTGCCAGTGTTTGTGGTCTGGGGATGTGCTGGCTAGGAACAGCCACGTTATAGGCATAGAAATAGCTTACATTATAGGCATAGGGATGGCCTCTGTGGCACCTTCCAGGCTTGTTTTCCTCTGAAATCTGCTCCCTCAGGGCTTAGACTCACCTTTGTGGGCCAGTAAACCTATCATTAAAGGTACAATGCCGATGGTTATTACTGTGGCTCTGTGACTTCACACAGCAGTGGTGAGAAAATAACTGTATTTAAAAAAATCTTTAATATTATGCTTTATGCTCATCAGAGCTATATGTACCTGCGCAAGAAATCTGCTTTTTCCATCTTAACACTGAAAACTTGTGGCAGAGGTTCTTTAGTGAACAGTTGGGTTGTTAAAACTTTGTTCTTCTGTAGGCTATCATTTTAATAATACAGGATATTTTAATGGTGTATTAACTGGCTAGTAAATGTGTGTGGGAGCTAGTTGGGTTTTTATTTTTGCTATAATGAAGCTTAGTAATTAGTGAAAAGGGTTTTGTTTCTTTGATGTTCTTGAGAAGAAAGTTCACCTCAATTTTATTTTCTACTGTATACATAAATGAGAGGCATACTGCATAAAAATACTCTATTAAGTGTTGTAGTAACTTTTGGTAATAATAAGCAAAAGCTGTGAGACCTCACTGGGTGTTAAGAAAAAAATTCCAATTTCTCTTTAAAGTTCCAGGCCTGAGGGAGGGTACATATGAGGAGACTGCTAATAATTGCCCCAGGTATATGTGGCAATAGTCGTCCAGTGGAAGGAGAAAGAAACTGTCAGTGAGATTGTCCTTGAGGAGCAGCAGTGGTACCGAAGTTGCATGTGATCAGGCCTTGTTTAGAATTGCAGAATGGTTTGGGTTGTAAGAGACCTTAAAGATCATCTAGTTGATGGCCCCCTGCACTGGGCAGTGACATTTTCTACTTCCATGCCCAATAGCCTCTTGCAACCTGACCTTAAACACTTCCAGTAATGGGGCATCCAGGGCCGAGAGAGATGACCAGGAGTGTGATAAAAGGTAAATTCTGGGAACTGATTTTCGCAGGTAGAGAGCATACAGACTTGCACTGCATTCCTCTCAGAAAAACTTCTCTTCAGATCACAGATTATCATTCTTAAACTGTTTTCCTCTACTATGTAATCTCAGCACCTTCTGAGCTTACCAAAGTCCAGACTGCTTGCCTGTGTTTGCATATGCAGAAATACCTTGTAGCAGATATTTCAAACGTCAAAAGGATTTTGACATTAACTCTAGAGCAGAGGCTTCACTCTCAACTATTAGACAGGTTTTGTTCCCAGTGTACTTAGCATGATGGTGTTGAGTATGTGAGGAAGGGCTTTGATACTAGAAAGCAGGCCACTGCCAAGACAAGGATTTGAACAGTGATACTATGTGGGATGTGTGTCAGCTTTGGTTCCCTTTGTTCCTTAGAATCGCTACTAAAGAGTCACTCAACTGATACTTTTTCAGTTTTAAGTAGTGTGAAACAATATGTGTAATTATGGTCAAATAACTTGGGCATTCAAACATAATTTCAGGCATGTTTACCCGTTTCCAGAGAACAATCATCTTTCACTTTGCCACTGGGCAAGTCCAGCACAACTGTTTGGCTTAGTGCATGGAGAGTGGTTTGGATCCTCCCTAGCTGAGGGGCTTCAAGGACTCACTTGTGGTTGTATTTGCAGAGGCAACATCAAAGAGTTTTCAAAAGCCCAGAATTTCCTTGGTAGCAGCCTGTGAGAAGTAATCATAACAAGCGAAGTAATGCTGTTACGAGTGCTGTCCTGTTGGCGAGACAGAACACACTTAATGGTGCATACTCCTATGGCAGTGGAGCAGAGCTGGTGTGGAAGTACTCTGAAGGTGCAGTATGTTGCAAGTTGGTAGTTGAGAGGAAGGAAGCCTGTAAAGAACAGTTTTTCTTTGTGTTGGCTCGCGGATAGATGTTATACTCTTATTATTTGCTTTAACTTAGAATTTATTTGGGCTTTTTACTGCATTTAACTTTGATCAATTTTTTTTTTTTAGTCATGCTCTGTGTGGGTATGTGGATTTACAGCTTTTGCTTTGCGACCTTGCTGGCAAAACTGATGTTCCTTCTCTGGGCTGGTTGGAGAGATTGGTCCGCTGAAGCAGTGCTGAGCATGTCTGTCTGCAGGGAGAAGCTGGGAGGCCACCTCCTATCCTCAGCAGCCTTGCAGCACGTGTCAGCCAGAGGATACAGATGCACAGGGTTTGCTGCAGGGTGCGAGCATCGCCTGGGCGTGCAGGTCCAAAGTGTCCACCTTTCTTGCCATGGTGGGGTGCACTTTCCTAGCTGGCTCTCAGCAAGACTGCTTGTCAGCCATCTGCATCAATAATTTGACCTGACATGTATTTGGATGTTTGCTAGGGAACCTAGTTAAAACTGGAGAAAAGCTAACTCTGAAGAGCTTGGCAAAATGATGAATTCTAAATGCTAGGTGAAACCCCACTTATTTGGCTTTCAGACTCTAAGCTCTGCCAGGCGTGCTGGTGCTTTCAACTTGGCTGCAATCCTCAGTACTTTATTGTGGGTAGAAAACACGTGAGAAGCTTGGGAATGATGAGCTGAAGTTAAACGTGAAAATGTGTGAACTCTGAGTTTGTTTCTTTCTTTCTAGCTTCAGGCTAAACCTTTTGATGAGCTTAAATTAAATTCTTTAAGGATGCCCATTCAGGCAGTCCCTCTGTTGGCAAGATACTCTGCGGGTTACTTGGAATTGTTGGCAGCTGTCTGAAGATTTTTTTTCTTTTCTCATTAAAATTAATGGCAGATCTTCTCTGTGTTAAGACAGCTTTGAAGATTAGTCAATGTTTCCGGAGGCAAGAGTAGTAGTTGTTTCTAAAGCTAGATGCATAAATGCAATATATTCACTACGGCACTTGGATTATGAAACATCTTTATTTCTTTGGTTTTACCTTCTTGACTTAATACTTCTTTACACTTCTGGCTTATTTTCTTCTGTGGAACTTTTAGTACAGTTTATAGAGAAGCAGAGTGTTCTCACCACCACCTCATTGCAGTTATATTTGGGGAGGGGTTTTTAGGACAGGAGGCTAATCATAGTAACGTACTCATGTAATCATAGAATAGTTAGGGTTGGAAAGGACCTTAAGATCATCTAGTTCCAACCCCCCTGCCGTGGGCAGGGACACCT
>JANRGW010047967.1:0-10577 GCA_024733675.1 Psilopsiagon aymara
AGGGTGGTGAGGCACTGGAATGGGTTGCCCAGGGAAGTTGTGAATGCTCCATCCCTGGCGGTGTTCAAGGCCGGGTTCTACATAGCCTTTGGTGGCATGGTTTAGTGGGAGGTGTCCCTGCCTATGGCAGGGGGGCTGGAACTAGATGATCTTAAGGTCCTTTCCTATCCTAACTATTCTATGATTCAATGATTCTACATCTGATAGAGCCTGGCTTTCCTGGAGATGGCTGAACACCTGCCTGACAATGGGAAGTGGAGAATAAATTCCCTATTTTGCTTTGCTTACATGCACAGCTTTCATTTTACCTATTGAACTGTCATAATCTCAATCCACGATTTTTCTTTTACTCTTCTGACTCTCTTCCCCATTTCACTGGGACATGGGACGTAAGATGCTGGCTGCATTTAAACCACAACACTGGCCTTTCTCTACAGTCTTTAAAAAGAATTTACATGAAACAGTGGATGTTATAATAATTGACATAATTTCATTAAGTAACATATTTCCATTTTGCACAGTATTTGGTTGACACCTCCATGTCTTCAATATTTTTATCAAAACAGTGAACTGCAAGACTTTTGAAAGTATGAAAAAGTTTGCCTCAATCATTAAATAATATAAAAATAGAGCTTAAATACATAAGCTCTATCAAAAATTTCATTGTATTTGCTTCGAACCAGACACTCATCATCTCTTTCAACCATTACAATTTTTAACAAATGTTTACACAGATTTAATTAGTACACCCTCTAAGTTATATAGCAAAATTTTATTCCTCTTATTGCAAGCATCAGACAAGAAACCACTAAACAGTATAGAGGTAGCTACATAAAACTAATTTGCAATGATTGCATAGATAAGAAAAGTCTTCCCTTTTCAGGAGCTAAAGATTGATTCATCAGTATTTGTGGTAGTTGCTGACTTTGACAGTCTCTCATCTTTGAGTTCTAGTCATATCTATAGGCTCTCCAACTCTTCACATGTCCCAAGCCAATGTGATAAGTAAAGTCTTTTAGTGCTGAATAGTCAGGTAGAGCTCCTTTCTGTTCTTCTTACCAACCTATAAAACAGAATGAAAAAGTCAATAAAGCCAGACCTTTCTCATAGTCTTTCAAGAGAAAAAATAGAGAATTCTTCCCATTTCTTATTACAAGTTCTAATTTAAGTGTTCAGAAATACTCTTGTACAAAGTAGACAGTAAAATATTTCTAAATTTAAATAAGCATGTGATCAACATTCACATGCTGTTTGAAGACTTTAAGCTACTGAAATCAATGAAGGGCTAATCACTGAATTCCATGAGACCAGAATTTTGCCAATTATATTTGCTTTTATTTTTACAGGAAAAGGATTAATAAAATTCCACTAAATGTGCAGGAAAAATTCTTCAAAGTTTTGTTCAAAGTCTGTTTTTTAAAAAGCTACCACTTTAAGGCACAGGTGTACTTCCATAATATTTTATTCCAGGCCCCTTTTATTTCTCTTTTCAGATTTGTATTACTGAAAACATTAGTGCTGGAAGAAGTATTCGGGGGAAATTTTTTTTTCATCTCGATGATGATCAGGGGACTGGAGCATCTCCCATATGAAGATAGGATGAGAAAGTTGGGGCCATTCAGCCTGGAGAAGAGAAGGGATGGACTCTTCGTTAGGGACTGTAGTGATAGGACAAGGTATAACAGGTTTAAACTTAACAGGGGAAGTTAAGATTGGATATGAGGAAGAAATTCTTTATTGTAAGGGTGGTGAGGCACTGGAATGGGCTGCCCAGGGAAGTTGTGAATGCTCCATCCCTGGTGGTGTTCAAGGCCGGGTTGTACATAGCCTTGGGTGATATGGTTTAGTGGGAGGTGTCCCTGCCTATGGCAGGGGGGCTGGAACTAGATGATCTTCAGGTCCTTTCCAACCCTAACTATTCTATGATTCTATTATGGCCAGAAATGTTCACTCAGACACTTTGTCTGCATCTTCACAGAAAATTCAAATGACAAAATTATCTGTGGCAGAAAGACAAAAAATTAATTAGAATGTTATTTCTTAATTGTGCATATAAATTTCATTAACTGAGCACCTTGCATAAGCAATAGTAAGTGGAGAAGGGTAAAGGACACTTTGGAATGCAAAAAAAAAAAAAGGAGTTCCTTTCTCTAAGAAATATAGGTAATCGCAAAACACCTGGCTCACACACTGTAGAAGAAATTAACTATGCATACTACTAGAAAGGTTCGTATCTGGGATTATCTATGCTTTTGACAACATACCTGGTTGTGGACATGATCCTGTGTCCATTTGGCCTGTGTCCTGTGACTACAGAGTTAGAAATAAAGTGCCTTGGCAAGAGCCATAGCAAATTTCAGCAGCTTGGCACCAGCTGATCTCTTGCAAAATATGCTTAGAAGCTACTATATCTCGTGTATATTTTTTTCTTTCTCACCATTGGGAAAGAACCTAGATTCATAGAATCATAGAATCACAGAATATTTAGGGTTGGAAAGGACCTTAAGATCACCAAGTTCCAACTCCCTTGCCATGGGCAGGGACACCTCACACTAAACCATGTCACCCAAGGCTCTGTCCAGCCTGGCCTTGAACACCACCGCGGATGGAGCGTTCACAGCTTCCTTGGGCAACCCATTCCAGTGCCTCAGCATTCTTACAGTAAAGAACTTCTTTCAGTAAATTTTAGTAAATTCTTTCCAAAACTGATTTAATATACATTTTCTAATGCAGAGGTAGTGAAGAAATTAAGCTACCTTATAAGTTCCTTCATTAACTTATTCATCAATTTAAAGCTTTAGCATTGTCTCATAAGACAATTTATCACTCCAGAGTTTTAACCTTACTCTGCTTCAGCTACCAAAAATCAGGTGATCCACTGTACAATTTGCCGGGCAGATATAAGGCTTAGTACATTTTAAATATTGAACATGCATACCAGTTCATGTAAACACCCATCACTTTAGTATCTAAGTACCCCAACTGTAATTATTTATTCTCAGAAGTTACCAGCCCAACCTATAGAAGCAGTACTGACACCATTGTACTGACATACAGAGAAAATTCACATAAAATTCACCCTGGGTCCAGAAACAATATACTTCACAGTAGTTTACTCCCCAACCAGCTTTCTTCTCTTTTTTTTTTTTTTTCCCAAAGAATTGAGAGCCATAAATATAAATGTCACCAAAGCACAAGATGATTTTTTTTCATTTTGCTTGATTTTATTTTCATTCTGTTCCCCAAACACAGGCCAGATCAATGTGAGATGAGTGGTCAATTTTTGGTTTCTGAATCAAGCTTCCAAAGAGTCCTTATTAAGAGACAGCTTCTCCTAAGCTGTCCACTTCCCATGCAGGAGCCCAGCAAAGCCACTGCAGAAACCCTGTCAGAGAGGAAGCTACTCAGTAGCTCCTCAGGCTTCCTAGTGGAGTTAATAACTCGAGACAGTAGGTGCAGGTGTTGCGAGAGAACTGCACAGATTGGATACATAGTGAGGCACAAAAAATCTGGTATTCCCAAAGCAGCTGAAAGGCCTAGAGTGTGTTATTCCCCTTAACGCCAATTAGAACATTCTTAAGGGAGAAAATGGATATTTTTCACTAATTTTAAACTATTTATTAAAATCAATATTTGAACTTTCACAAACTGTTGTTTATACCCTGTTTGATTTTTGAAAGGCTTTTCCTCGAATCTTGATTTAATTTTGCACTGGTGAAATACAGTGGAACTTCTTGAGTTTTACATTGGTGTAACTGATATCAGCATCAGGCTCATTGTCTTCATTGTGAGCAAGTCATAAATAGCCATTCTTCATGGTCATATAAAATGATACATAGATATTGATAGAAAAAGGTCTCCTGGCACAATCATTACTTTTTCCATTTTCTGTAGACAAACAAACCCATAAAACAGAACTGACAGATGTTATAGCTCAAGAAAATGAAAGAGAAAACCCCACAGTACAGAAGGACTAAAGAAATTGCAAATAAAATCATACTGTGACAACTTCCTGGAATACACCTTTTAGTATTCTAAGATTTGGAAAACATAAAAGCCATAGAAAAAGGTTACTGTAAATACTGTCTTAGCTAGATCAGGGTGCTACCAGATGTAGGGAAAAGACGTTTGTTTGACTTGTTTGGGTTGTTCAATAAAAAGTTTCCTTCTCTTTGAAATAAAGTAAGTTTGTATAAACAAGTCCATGTGTATGCCTTAAGTTGCGGTTTGGTTCTGGTTTGTTTTGTTTTTTAAAAAAGCCACTGATTTCCTAATTTTTGCAATACCTTACTCTGTTTCTTAATTACACTCACCACTCTCAACACACAAAGTAAAAACATACACTTTTTCACACACTGTACCAGAGCATGTTGTGATTTAAAATTACTTTTAAAATAACTAAAAGTCTTAGGAACTGAAACTTTTATTCTTTGTTGAAATTATGACCTCAAATTCAGCCTCAGCCATATCTGACTGTAGCTGAAAGCCTCTGAAGTATCAGCACTCAAGCTGAAGCCACCCTCAACCTAGTGTTAAGAAAATGCAGTTCTTTGAAAATAAGCCTTTTCTCAGATGTATTCACAGGCTAGAGAGATTTACCAGATTCTCTGATTTGAGAGTGGTTTCAAACGTAGAGATTTCAAAGGCCTTACTTAATAGATACTATGGCTCCAGCTGAATTTGAAAGTGCTGGTTTCAACATTGCTGGAGGTTTTAGGAATGTAGGAATGAGTAATAGACTGCATTGAATAAAATGCAAACAGCACATAAAAATACTTGCACTGACAAAGAGGTTCTACTTTTCCTCTATCCTGGGGCATGTACAGCTAAGGAAGACAAATGTAAATTATATTCCCACCAACGAATTAGCGCCTCATAATTTAACAGTATTAAACCTCATTAGTAAAGCTAAAAGTTGGCTTTCAGCAGTTTAAGCTGGATTCTGCTCCAAGTTCTGCAGTTCTATAATTTTCTGACTCCACCTTCAGATTCTACCACTGAATCTGATATTTTGAAAGGGAAATATATGCACGTACCTATGTACACACATTTCCATTTGCCTGTGTTTGTGCACCTCTTTCTTCTCCAGTCCTTTTGTCTACTTAGCTGTTTATTTGAGTAGTAACAGTAATTGGAAATAGATCATATAGAAATTTAATTGTGAATTCAGATCTAATCGAGTGAACTGTCTCATCCTCCTTGCTGAAGCATAAAATAGACATAAAGCCCTCCCAAGTAAAATGCATGCAGAGCCATACTGGCTTAGGATACTGAATAATCTGAAGATAAGCACAGGAGAAATGGCACATACATGCTTATATGCTTTTAAAATTTGTCGCTGTGGCTTTTAGACTTGATATATTTTGGATGTTTTGCAATACTTGAACAACACAAAGGAGCCATAAACCTGACTTAACCAACCAGTAAAGGTACATTAGTGGGTACTTTGTATCCCTGTAGTGGATGCCTTGGGTCATTGGATTAATTCAAAAGAGTTGGAGTAAAGGAGGGAAGGCAACCTGCAAAGTAGGTGAGATCCCTTAGAGATTGACCCACAGCCAATTGACATCAGTAATAAGATTCCCATTTGTCTTAAATTGCTGTTCATAATTAGCCTAATTTAGCTGATTGCATCAGCCATTTCCCTTTGCACTTTAGTCTATAGTGCTGACTGAAAAAGTATTTGTTAACTCTTTTTCTATTTAACAAGTATCTTCTGGATGGCTGTTCCATGCAATCAGTTCTCTTGAATGATTATTTTTCTCTTAAATTACTAAAACATTTAGCTACAGTGATTTTTAAAGGTAAATACAAAACTACACACATGCTGTTGAGGGTATTTCTGCAATAAGAATCTGAACAATATCATCAGTGGCTTTCAATGACTGATGTTGCCTGAGTAATACTCTGTTGCTGATGATTCACCTTGACTGATTTGGGTTTTGCAGCAGTTTCAATGACAAACGTCTAGTCTCTTCACTGTAGCTTATGTTCTTTCTTATTCTCTCTCTCATGTCTGTGACAGTGTCCTTTGAACAGGCCAGCCAAAAACTTAGTGAAGCTGACACCGCTCTCCCTTCCTCTTCCTCCTACAAATCACTAGAATCCAGGAAGCTTATTCAGAATAACATAAGCATTGTCAGAGATAGGCAACCAGAAATGATGAGACTCTTTTATTCTGGTCAAGTTTGTATAAACTTAAAAAATCCCAATGGTATTTTTTTTTGCTGGGGGGTTTTAATGCTAATACCCAGGCTCTAAAACATCATGTCTAATGTGTTTTTCTTATACACATCACCTTAATTCCCCTCAGCTGTTTCACTTTCTTCTTGCTGTTTTGATATCCCGTATGTCTGCACTGAAATTGAAGCTGCCAAGCATAGTTTTCTATAGCATTTGTTAACTTAGCTACACCAGCTCTTATCTTTAAAATTGAATGAAGAAGCTAAATCCAATCTTTGTAATATTACCAATTGAATTTTTTTTTATACAAAAAATTAAAGATACGAGACACTGTAGATGTGGGCAAATGCTACAGAAAAGCCAGACAACTGGCTGGCAGTGTTAGTTTTTAAAAACAGTGGGGCTTTGCTTTAGTTCTGGGCAGTTGCTCAACTGTCAGTCAAAAATCTTGTTATACATGAATCTCATGTCAGATCAATATTTGACAAGATTTTTGACTGGCAGGACAAATTGTTAGACATGGATGTAGTGCCATATCCATGTATAACAAGGCCCACGTAGAACAGCTGCCAGTGATAGAATTCTGTTATTCATACATTATTGTAACAGTTAGAGCAGCTCCTTGAGACCTCATGCATTAAGTAGCTACATCAGAGCCTGAATTTCATCTGTAACCCTAACCAAAACTCATCAAAATTACAGGTTTCAACTGAAGAAGTCAAGCTTGTGCTTTTTGGTTCAATGTCACTATAAATGTTGTGAGTTTGTTTTTTTTCTCTCCCACAATGTTTGCAATGTAGTAATATTCATGTTCTGTTTTCTTCCTGTTGCTTAACCAGTGGAACTGTCTATGAATTACACTGAGAGCTGGTAGAATACGAGGGGTGGCAGCAAGAACTGAAAGGAGGTAGAAAGGAATGTATGTTACTCGTTTTAAAATCCCAAGTAAGGTTACCATGAAAGCATGTGCAAAGCACATTTAAAATTCATCATCTGTACAAAAGCATTAAGTTACGCCACATTTACTTGGAGTTCTAAGTTATTCTCTAGATTCAGCTCTAAAAACACCAATTTGGTAAACTGGTTTCTGAAAAGATGACGTAGGTATAGCTTTGAGGCACTGTCTGGTAGCAATGTCCACAGTTTTATAGCAGATCATTGTGGATACAAAGCAATTCACGATCTTAGCCTGCACAGAGCTGCAAGTCTTTCAACTGAAAAGCAATGAGTGATGCTGGAGGAAGCAGAACATTTCAGAAAGGCATTCACTGTGAAGAGAGAAACTGAGCTATAAAGAGAGGAACAGTCATATCTAGATATGAAAGATAGAAGTGAAGGAGTCTGATGGAGTGATTATTTTGCCTCCTTAGGTTATTTCATGTTCTCTGAGATACTTTAATACACCTGAGGTATAAATGTGGAGCTGGGAGCTAAAACACATGGAAATCACAAGCCTGTCTGACGTGACAGGTGGAGACTAAGGGGATTACTTTATGCATCCAGGATGGCTATAGTGAGTCAGGTGAATCACACCCTGACTTTCCTCTAATTTGTCTACCTGAGGCTTTTCCGCACTACCTATTATCATGGCACTTGACCAAGAGCTGTCTCCTTTCCCTGAACACATACCATAATGTGCCAGTATCAAACCCAGACTAAGACCAAGCTGCCAACATTTACATCATACTATTAATATCTAAACCCTACAGTGTTACTGTGTTCAAGAAGGATGCATCCAGCATATGCACAACCTTTTTCTAACCTTAAGGTTTCATTGAGCACAACAGTCTTTAATCTGGTAGACTTAAATTAGGTATCCTAAATCTATCACTGAATCAGGACTAGTTGTTTCATATTTAAGGTATTTTTCTAATATCACATGAAATTTTGTTTTTGGTGGTGAAGTGCAGTGACTTCTGGACTTAAAAAAAAACCAAAATCTTTGCTAGGTCACAACAATACTACAAACTCAATTTTGGATGAGAAATGAAGTATGCTTTATCCAAGCGGTATTGTGAAACATCTTTAAATGGATAAATATTGATGTTAGAAATAAGACAATTTATTAATACTTCTGTTTTAAAGAGTGTCATTGTGAGGATCATGAATTTGAACTTACATCTACCTGTATTCTATGTCTTTGTACTAGGTTCAACACTTGATATCATCTGTGCTTCTTTATATTTAGAAGACAACTGACTACGCCGTGTTTCCTGGTACCAATTGTTTTAATGAAAACTGAATTGTAATATAGTCCTCTTTTTGGCCAACAGCATCAGGATATTCTCTGGAGCACTCCTGAATAATCACTGATACAGTCAAACTTATGAAGTCCCTCACTGAACAAACAAGCATAGCTATGGAAGACCATAACAAACAATTTCAGAAGGGATGGCATGATCCATGGACATTCAAAGACTGAACATTATGACATGACTGAAAGGATCATTAGGCAATGAAAATGCTGTGATTCCATAAGGTCAAAGCACAAAGATGTGTGGGGCCTTTCCTTTGTGGCTCTTAATAGCAAGCTTTTGTTCTCAAACCTTTTAAACAAAAAAGGCAGGAAGTTGACCTGGTAAGCACAATTTTACTTACAAAAGACATACGTATCTTTGCAGGATTACTTTACAGTAATAGCATATTCCCAGTTTTGCTTTACCTGTATTTCTGAAAATTATACAGTTTAACACATTCATTTTTATTACCCTACTGAATTCTGGAAGATGATACATTGACAAACCTGGTTTCGGTTACCATACTTTGTACTTCTTCTGTTTGCTGCCAGTATGTTCTCTTTAAGCAGCTGGTTATGAATTGCCCTAAGTCATCTGAGCTGCATGATCCAAAGATGTTTATATTTCTTTCCTTCCCTGATGGCAAAGAACTACTCTCCTTTCACAGGCTTTTTTTAAAAATTATCATTAGTCTAGAGCCTTGCCTCTAACTCATTCATCATATTCTCCTATTACTCTTATCACTCCTTAGGGCTTGAGAGATTTGGCTAGTAACATCACCTGAAACCCAAGTTGGAAATAAGGATATCAAAACAGATAGGCTTACATGCCAACTCTCTGGACAAAGTGTAATTGTAAAGAATGTGGCAAAGTGGTAACGAGAGCAAAAGCTCCCACCTTTCGGAAACCTGCTATGCTTCTCTCATTTCTCTAAAATTCTGTGAGTAATTTTCTATTGTTCAACAAGTAGAAGGCAAAACTAATGTTAAGAAATTCCAGTTAATTATTTAATTTATGTTAATGTTGTCCTGTGTTAGTTATTATACTAAACATTCATTTCATACTTTTGAAGTAGGCAACACTTTTACAGTTCCAAGCTCTGATACATGAAACTGATTTTTAGATGACATTAAAGAGCTTCCACTGCAAATATACTGTCACTATCTATATTTTTTTACCATAGAATTTATTCTATTGTCATGACCTCCAGCTTTTAAAGTACCAAAGAACAAAACAATAGGAGTGTGGAGATTAGGAAGTTTTTCTCTCTGACCCACTAGCAAAAAAAATGCAAGAAGCAAATTGCTCTAAAAGACATTGTTATTTTGTGCTGGTTCTTAAAATGTTCTAGAGTGCATTAAGAGTTCCTTTAGGCAACTGAAGCCCTATTAATGAATGTGAAGAAAGTTATGAAATCACAGTTGTTTGCAAACAAATAAGATATTACTAACTCAAAATAAGCTATTACATGGTCTTAGAAAACTTAGAAAACAGGTGAAGTTCCTGATGACTGGAAAAAGGGAAATATAACCCCCAATTTCAAGAAGGGGAAAACGGATGACCCAGGGAACTGCAGAGCAGTCAGTCTCACCTCTGGGCCTGGCAAAATCTTGAAGCAGATTCTCCTGGAAGGCATGCTAAGGCACATGAAAAACAACAAGGTGGTCGGTGACAGCCAGCATGGCTTCTATAAGGGGAAATCCTGCCTGACCAATCTGGTGGCCTTCTATGATGGGGCTACAGAAGTGATGGACAGGGATAGAGAAGTTGTTGTCATCTACCTGGACTTGTGCAAAAGCATCTGACACTGTCCCATATGACATCCTTGTCTCTAAATTGAAGAGACATCAACTTGATAGGTGGACCACTCGCTGGATAAAGAACTTGCTGGATGGCCACACACAAAGAGTTGCTGTCAATGGCTCAATGTCCAGCTGGAGGTCAGTAATGAGTGGTGCTCCTCAGGGATCGGTGTTGGGATGGGTCTTGTTCAACATCTTCATTGGTGACATGGGCAGTGGGATTGAGTCCACTCTCAGCAAGTTTGTTAATTACACCAAGCTGTGTGGTTTGGTTGATACACTGGAGGGAAGGAATGCCATCCAGAGTGACCTTGACACGCTTGTGAGGTGGGCTGATGCCAACCTGATGAAGTTT
>JANRGW010047968.1:0-20385 GCA_024733675.1 Psilopsiagon aymara
CGTCTCGTGGGAATTTCCGTTCTCATAGACGGGAGCACCGTGCTCCCTCTCCCTGCCGGCACGGCCGAGATGTCGTGCGTTACGATCTCGATTCCTCACAGTTTTGGGAGACAGAGGTCATTCCCCAGAGTCCGAAGAGCGGCCTCCGTCAGGGAGCGGGAGTGGGGGGGAGGTCATTCAGCATCTCAGTGCTCGGTTGAAAACGCCACCGAGGGAAGGTAAAGCTAAAAAAATGAACGGACATTTTCCTCGCCCTAATTCCCGACAGGGCAGGAAGAGAACACCTACACCGTTGCATTTTCAGGAGCTAGAAAAGTCCGTTGCCGAGGGCCCGGTGGGTGCACAGCGGGACTTCGCTGCCCGAGCGAGGCGAACTACCGCGGACGAAAACCACTGGGCTGTCCCAGCCGTGTGGACTCGGGACACTCCCCGGTAGCGGGGACGCCACTCCCCCAGCAGCTGGCTTCTAAACTGGCACCACCACGCGCGTTACTGGGTTTTCCCTTTCCTTCCTTTCAAGCTCCATGTTCCCCCCAGCACCAGCGGTCGAGGACGCGTTTCCCGCTAGGGCCGCTGACGCCCCCCAGCCCCCCTCCTGCTCCCCCCTCTCTCGTCCGCACCCACGAGCGGACGGGTGGCGGCTGGCACACGCTGGAGGGGGGGACAGGGGCGTGTCGGGGGCGGCGCTGGCCAATCAGAGCGGCGGCGGCCGGCGCTGAAAACGCGGCGGGTCGGGCGCGGCGGGCACTGTGCCGCGGGGCGGGCGCGCTGCGGGAAGTGCGGGTGCCATTCACGGCGCTGCTGCGGAAAGCGCGGCCTCAGACACGCCCGTCCCGGCCCGGCCCGGCCTGTCCCGGGGCGGCACTCAGTGACCCCCCGACGGCGCGGCGTCCCGGAGCTTTGCGCTACCCCCAGGTGCGGCGACTGGGAGCGCGCTTCTGCCTCCGGCAGCGCTTGGGCAGCCCTACCAGCTAGGGGTGAGGGGAGGCTGCGTACTGTCGTTCCGCCTGCCGGCCTCGGGAGCTGAAGCTGGGTAAGTGCAAAGTGCAGGAGGAAGGATGGGGAGGTCGTGTGGGAGAAGGCGGGGGTCCGAAAGAGCTGCTTCGGCGGTGCAGAGAGCTCCAGGAGCTCATCCTGCTGATCTGAGTCGTGGTAGCGGACGGCAGAGGTGTGTGATGCCCAGGCGTTCCCTATTTGTCCCCTAAGTCTGAGCGCGGGGGGCAAAGAGGTTGTCAGGACCCTGAAACAAACAGGTCGCTGCGAGGATCTGGCAGATCCTAAAGTCCTGTGGACTATTCTTCTTGCTCCCTCCTCCGCTGGGGACGCGCACAGCTCTCCCAGCTCCGGGGCAAGCCGGGTCAGGCCGGGGGGAGGAAGAGAGGGAGCGACCGTCGAGGTTCAGCTAAGCCCTTCTTGGAGCATGGAGAATAGGGCCGAGCAGACGGTGAGGGGGTAGACGATATTCCAGGTGGGCTCTGCCTTGAGTTCCCGACGGTGGGGCGTCCTTTTGGGGCTGCTGGTGGGCCGGGCGATTCCGAGGCGGGCATCTCGGAAGCGGGGGTACCCCGACACACGTCCCGCCGAGGGAACGAGCGACCTGACCCTTTCCTTGCAGCCGTGCCATCGCAGAGTAATGGCTGAAGGACGTGCCACCGCCGACTGGGAGATAGACGTAGAGAGCGTGGAGGGGGAGGCGGCCGAGGCCCCCGGGAGCGGCGCCGGCCCGGAGGAGGAAGAGGAGGAAGGCGAGGAGGCGACGGCGGCGGCGGCCCCGCGGCGCGGTGAGCCGCGGAAACTGAGCCGCACGCCCAAGTGCGCCCGGTGCCGCAACCACGGCGTGGTGTCGTGCCTGAAGGGACACAAGCGGTTCTGCCGCTGGCGTGACTGCCAGTGCGCCAACTGCCTGCTGGTGGTGGAGCGGCAGCGCGTCATGGCTGCCCAGGTAGCCCTCCGACGACAGCAGGCCACCGAGGTAAGAAGGGTAGGGACGGGAAGGGACGGGGCGGACAGGGCGAGCGGCTCCATTGCTGACGGCGCCCCCGATCGCTGTCCTAGGACAAGAAGGGGCTAGCGGGGAAGCAGGCGAGCCTGGAGCGCAAAGCCGTCTACCAGAGGCACGTCCGGACGCCTAGCCTCCTGGCCAAGAGCATCCTGGAAGGTAAGCGTGCCCCCCACCCCTCTGCGGGCTGCTCCGCAGCACCGGCTGGCAGCGGGGAAACCCTGCTTCGCCCCAAGGAAAACCTGCACCTTCCGCCCGAGCAGCGGCTGCTCGCGGTTACGCGTGAAATGCAGCGTTATTTCCCGAAATAAATGCCGAATGGCGTTAAAGCGCGCCGGCGACTGGCGCCGTGCGGCACAGGCTCCTGCCCTTCGTGGCTGGGATCTATGTGGCAGAATTTCAGTTGCGCCCCCCCCCAATAACGCCTGAAATGCTAGCAATGGTAATTTGAAATTTGAGAGTTACTGTTACAAGCTGACATTCTTTTTACATGACTACCCAGCAGCGTTTTGCAGGGCAGGGTAATTTGTCGCGAGTGTTTTTATCAGCACATGAGTAAATAAATTATTATCTTCGGCTTTTCGATCTGACCTAACACAGCAACACTGCAGCTTTATCAATAAGAAGATAGGCATGATAGGCTGCCTTTTTTCTTTTTTCCTTTTCTTTTTTTTTCTCTCTGCTGAAAATATTAACTGCAGAAGAATGAAACTTTAAAGATTGATATTTTAGTGAAAGGCTGTATTTTTATTCCCCACTCCCTCTCGGGATCATGCCCAAACTTATTTCTATGTATGTTTTAATTACTTTCCAAACTGTAGTTGTGTAAAGCATTACAATTCTCAAATTTAGCTCTTCTTTTTTTTTTTTCTTTTCCAAAATAGAAAGCACTTTTCCCTGCTTGTGACAGTGCAATTAAAATCCTGTCTCATTAGAAACCTCTTAATTTTCATCTACAGTTCATTCTTAAAAAAAAGCCTCTTCTGTATTCTTTCCTCTAATTTATCTTAACTTTCTTTTTCTTTTCTCCTAGTTCTCCTTCGAATTTTCTACCATCTGTAGCAATGTGTGCATAGTGATTCATCTTTAGAAAATAGAAAAGGCATCAGATGTAGGTATAGATATCTGCCTTGGCAATGGGGAAACCTGTGTGAGAGGAATGGGAGTGAAAACAGGTAAAACCCTGTTATTGTTACTCCTTTAAGTAGTTCCACTAATTTGATGGGATTACTTGCCTGAGTAGAGCAAATGGGATTGGACCTTGTTGGTTATATTAAATAAATCCAGGTAGCCTGGCAATTGAATATGCGGGAAACTGGTTTTCTGTCTTTAACTGAAGTTCTGTTTTAGTTCTAAAGAAATAAAATATTTGAATACTTTCTGTATTTGTTGAAAATGGATGGTTATCGTGTTAGCTGCATGGTGGAATACCAGTCATAACACACAGCAGGGTTTTGCACACACTCCCCCCCCCCCCCTTTTTTTTTTTTTCTGAATCTGCGGTTTTGGAATAGCTTTTAAAAGTTACTAATCAGTTAGGAGACTACACATGTCGGGGGGCAGGGTTGGCTTATCTGTATTGAAGAAATTGTACAGAATGTGCCTGGAGGTGCAGGGAGGTAAGGCTCCATGGCACGGTAGTTTCAACAGGAGCTGATGGTGTCCATGGTTTGTAGCAAGGGCTCGGAGCCTGGCCGGACTGGCTCCAAACAGAGCTCTTTTGCAAACACAGCGTTAATGTTTTTCTTTTGCAGACTCGTTCCTAATGCTGCTTTGTTGTTCTAGGTTACCGTCCTATTCCAACAGACCCTTACCTGGGAGGAAATTCACCCTTGCCACCCCCTGTAAGTGACAGGATGAGAAAGAGACGGGCTTTTGCTGATAAAGAGTTGGAGAACATTATGCTAGAGAGAGAATATAAAGAGAGGGAGATGATGGAAGCTACACAAGCAGCTGCCCTTTTCCTCCCTAACCACATGGTGCATGGAGCTGAATATAACTCCTATAAGCCAGCCTTCAACACTACTCAAGTTGATACTCCAAACAAGGAGTTCTGCAATTTTTTACCGACCTGCCTTGATCTAACCATGCAGTATTCAGGATCCAGTAACATGGAACTGATTTCTTCAAATGTCAGTGTAGCTACTACCTACAGGCAGTATCCCCTGCCTTCTAGGTTCTTAATGTGGCCAAAATGTGGCCCCATTAGTGATGCTCTCCTGTATCAGCAATGCCTGTTAAATGCTACTACTGTCCAAGCTCTCAAACCTGGGGCAGGTTGGGATGCCAAGGTGTCACAAAGTCAGGACTGTCCAAATACTGAGCATGACATGATGTCTCCAAAACTGGAAAATTCTCTTGTTCTGACCCATGCTCAAGACATTCAACAGTCATGTAATGAGATACCGTGCCTTCCTCAGGAAGCTCGTGAAAGGTCAGCTTTCTCTCCTCCAAACAGGACTTTCTCTCAGATTTCTAATAAGGAGCATCAGGAGCAGCTATTAAGCAAGATCAGCAAAACCAGTACCAAACTTCCTCTCAAATACAGTCCATTTCAGTTGATGTTCTACCAAACATTTCCTGACAGGTCAGGAGCAGAGCTGAGAACATCATTTGTGAAAGAGAATTTTGAAGATGCTTCTAAGAAATACAGAGAGTGTGCTATTAAAGAGAACCAAAAATACAAGTTTGCAACTGATAAGTGCACAAAAGACTTTTCTGGGGCCAAACAGGCAATAGCAAAACTTCCAACAGCTGAGCCACTGTCATTTTCAGTTGAATCCATCCTTAAATGACCTTCTGCAGTTACTAGTGTCTCTCAGTGAATAAACTATACCTTCAGTGTAGAGAGTTTGTGTGCTTTGCCTTCTGAAGAATTGCTACTGCCTGCTTTATCTTTTAAAATATTTTTTAAAAAGGAATTTCTGTTGTAAATGGTAATTCCTTTATCTCGAAATGATGTGCATAAATATGCATGATTTTTGAAATAAAACCAAAAAGATATTTAATTTTTTTTTTTTAATGGAAACTGCATGTACAGACTGTAAAGTGTTATTTTAAGCAGTACTTCAAACCAGTCAATAAAATGATATTGCCTACAAGCATATTCCCGGCCTTTTTTGATTCTGGTATCTCCCAGGCAAGTATGACCTGCTTTTTTTTCTGCCATTATCCATTTAGTTATTAGTTATCTTGGTGAGGTAAGTGGCTTTGAACCTCCAGTAGATAAAAGAAGAGTTAACAAAGGTGCACGTACACTAGTGTGAATTTGCAAGCCTTTTTTTTTAACAAGCAAGGTTTGGATAAGATTCCAAATGCCTTTTCTATTCTGATATTCTGAATGGGGAGTGCACGCTAGCATGAATGGCTGGTTTATTCTGCACCCCTCTGTAAAAGCTTCTGTTCATAAAGCAGGAAAGTTACGAGATTGGATGTGAGGAGAATGACTCTCGTGAACTTTTAGATTAAAAGTCAGCATTTTTAAAAGAGCAGTTTTTGAATAAAATATTTAATGTTTTTATTGCTGACTTTACTCTGTATTTCCAGCCCCTAGTATATTTTCCTGTGATTTTCGTGCTGGGGTAATTGGAATGACCTTTGGGCTGTAAAAATGACTCACAGAATTATCACTGCAAATGAGAAATCAAGTCATGATGATCTCAGTAATTCCATGCCGTTTTGCATGGATAGTAAAAATAAAGGAGATTACCTGCTAGAAATTACCTGGGAACCTGAAATGCCCTCAAGACTGTAGAGAAAAGTTTGGCTAGCTGTCATTATGACAGAGCTCAAAGCTTTCTAAATTCGTGATTTTGGAAGTTTTTCCTTGTATATTATCGCTAGTGCATCTAGTGCTATCCAGCAATCCTTTGGTTACTTTGATTCCCTAGTATTTTTATCCTGCAGACACTACTCTGTCAGCTGAAAGAGATATGGTTTATTCTTAATTTTTATTATTTTCTAATGACAACTTCTTTGTGGTATTTGAGAGCAGAATGTAGTATTATCTTATTACACTCTCTGAGCAGGTTAAATGATTATTTTGCTATGAATAAATCTGAGCCCGAGAGTTTCTGATCTCGTAGCTATCTCTGACGGCGTTTAGCGTTTCTGTTGGAAGCGCCGCTGCCGAATAGCAGGACCCTTTTTATGGAGGGGAGGAGCTCTCTGTCGTGGGTGATTATCTAAGCCATTTTCTTAAAGCAGCAGGCGCATTGGAGAAAAAACATTCTATGTAACGTGTACATTTTTGAAGAACACATCTTACAAAGCACATAAATTTTTTATGTCAGGAATCGAAACAAATCTGTTGTAATTTAAAAGAATCTTGGCCACTGGCTAAGGTTTCACTTTCCAAAAGCATTTAAACTAGCTAGATTTTGCCTAGCTGAAAATACATCTCAAATGCAGTGAGATGCTTTTCATTTCTTCAAACTCTATTCAGTTGCCATTAGAGGGAGTTTTAACTTTCCTGAGAACTGAATCCGCTTGTTAATCAGTTTAGCGGTCAGACCAAGCTAAGCAGCTTTTACCCAGAGTAAATTGAGAGAAATTCTTCACATTTTATATCTGTTTGCTTTCACCACAGCTTCCTTCTTTGGCTTAGTTGAACATTAAATGCTGACAAGGGGTTTTAATTTAAGCAGGGTTTAATTTATTATTAAAAAATTTTGATTTCTTGTGTTTCTCAAGCTGCTGGCGTAAACTAGGATGACAGATGAAAAAGAGTTCAACAACCTATGTGTGAACCAATTTTTGATACTGGAATTAGTCCTGCATAAATGCTTTTTTGCCTGACAGTGTTGCATCTAATGTTGTTCAGTTTAGCCTCCGAAATATTTTTCAGGAAGTCACTTGTCTTTCTTTATCTCTTTAAAAAAGGCTAGGAAACCAAAACCCTTCAACCCTCTGATATCTCTTGATCGTTCAAAGAACCAGTTGAACTGAACAAATTCAGACTCTGAAGACGTACTGAACACTAATATGTATAATCACAGAATTGTTTAGGTTGGGAAAGACCTTTAAGATCATTGAGTCCAACCATAAACCTAGCACTGTTAAGTCACCAATAAAACGTGTCCCAGAGTGACACATCTACACATCTTTTAAATACCTCCAGGGATGGTGGCTCAATCACTTCCCCTTCGAAACCCCAGCTCTCCTTACATACCTTGGTCCATGGCAGATGTTTACACACAGAACAAAACAAGTGCCAATTTGGTATAATGATTTCCAAATAAACATATTTACGTCTCACTGGTTACAAGACTTTCACATAAGAGAATAACATATATCTATACTATATTCACACACTTATATAGATAATATATACATGTTTCAGATAGCTTTGTTCAAATTTGCATCAACAGGAGTGCTATTGCTGTCTGAAAAAATGTGACCCTTGAGGTGAGACTTAGACAAATTTTTTACTTTGCTTGTTGTTTTATTGTTACTGGATTTATTATTCAATTCAATTATTGTTACTGGAGTTGGTATTTGGCCACCCTGTCTTGCTGCCACTTGCTCATGTCTTGCTTCAGTTCTGTTAGCTATTTTCCTGTAATTGGTTTTCTTTCATTTCACAGACCCTGGACCTTACCTCTCATGCATCTTGAAAACTTGTTGCGCCCAGATAATTTTTTCCTTTCCTTTGTTAAAAAAGGTAAAGACATATAAAGGCTATGGCTCATGGAGAGGATGATCAGTAGCTTGAGCAAGATAACGTATAAATAGCATGTGATTTTCTTGACACATCTTTGCAGTGGATGTATAGCACTCTTCCTCTTTCGGTCGCGGGCTTCTCTAGAGCAGTAGTGACTTGTCTGCATGTGCTAATGTGGCTGTGCAAACTCATGTCCTTGCTCTGAAACTGCCTAGAACTTACTGCTAGGCAGGGTCTCCCTGGCAATAAGTCAGCTGTTAAAATATCCTGTGTTCTCCCTGCTTCTTGCATACATTTTCTGTGGCATTTGTTGGGTTTGTGGACACTTGTGTCTTCTGTACAGAGTGACTAGCTTTGGGTATAAGATTCACCTTTGTGCTATGCTAACGGACATCAGGTTGCTTATCATAGAATCATAGAATGGTTTGGATTGGAAGGGGCCTTAAAGATCATCTAGTTCCAGCCCCCTGATATGGTCAGGGACACTTTCCACTATACCATGTTATTCAAAGTCCCATCCAACCTGGCCTTGAACACTGCCAGGGATGGGGCAGCCACAGCTTCTCTGGACAACCTGTGCCAGTGCCTCACCACCCTCATAGTTAAGAAATTCTTCATAGTATCTCTAACCTAAATCTCCCCTCTTTCAGTTTAAAGCCATTCCCCCTTGTCCTAACAGTACATGCCCTTCTAAAAAGTCCCTCTCCAGATTTCCTCTAGGCCTGTTCTAGGTATTGGAAGGCTGCTCCAAGGTCTCCCCAGAGCCTTCTCTCCTCCAGGCTGAACAAGACCAGCTCTCAGCCTGTCTTCATAGGAGAGGTGCTCCAGCCCTCTGATCATCTTTGTGGCCTCCTCTGGACTCACTCAAGCAGGTCCACGTCCCTCTTGTGTTGGGGACTCCATAGCTGGATGCAGCACTGCAGATGGGGTCTCATGAGAGTGGAGAAGACGGGAAGAATCGCCTCCCTTGACCTGCTGGTCACTCTCCTTTTGATGCAGCCCAGGATATGTTTGGCTTTCTGGGCTGCAAGTGCACACTGCTGGGTCATGTTGAGCTTCTCGTCAACCAACACTTCCAAGTCTTTCTCCTCAGGGCTGCTCTCAATCCATTCTCTACCTGGCCTATAGTTGTGCCTGGGATTGCCCTGACCCAGCAGCAGATCCTTGTATTTGCCCTTGTTGAACTTCATGAGGTTGGCATTGGCCCACCTCTCCAGCCTGTCCAGGTATCTCTGGATGGCATCCCTTCTCTCTAGTGTGTCGACTCCACACAGCTTGATGTCATTGGCAAACTTACTAAGGATGCATCAGTCCCACTCTCCATGTTGCCAACAAAGATGTTGATCAGCACCAGCCTTAATACTGACCCCTGGGGAACACCACTTGTCACTGGTCTCCACTTGACATTGAGTTGTTCGCCACAATGTTTTAGGTGCAACTATCCAGCCAATTCCTTACCCACTGGGTGGTCCCCAGTGGGGGACTGTCAAATCAATATCTTTCCAATTTTGAGACAAGAATTGCATGTGGGACAGTGTCAAACACTTTGTACAAGTCCAGGTAGATGTTGTCAGTCACACTTCCTTTATCCACCAGTGCCATGGCCCCATCATAGAAGTCCACCAAAATTTTCAGGCATGATTTGCCCTTAGTGAGCCAAATTGACTGTTACCAATCACCCCCTTAATGTCCATTTGCTTTATCATAATTTTCAGGAGGTCATGCTCCATGTTCTTCCTGTGGATTGAGGCAAGACTGACCAGCCTGTAGTTCTCTGGGTCTTCCTTCTTTCCCTTTTTAAAAATGAGGGCTCTATTTCCCCTTTTCCAGTCAGCAGGAACTTCACAGACTGCCACGACTTCTAAAACGTGATGGATAATGGCTTAGCAAATTTATGTGCCAGTTCTTCAGGATCTGCAGATGCACCTTGTCAGATCCCATGGGCTTGTGCACTTTCATGTTCCTTAGATGATCCTGAACCCAATCTTTTCCTACAGCAGGTGGTTCTTCATTCCCCTAGTCCCTACTTTTGCCTTCTGCCACTTGGGCAGTGTGGCTGGAGCTCTTGTCAGTGAAGACCGAAGGAGAAAAATCAATTAACAACTCCTTTCTGATCCCCTTCTGACCCCAATTTTTCTTATGTGATGGTGGAACATGTTTTTTTGGAAGCTTAGCTTTGTCACTGGGACAGGAAGTCAAGAAGCTGTGCTGACTGTAGAGCACAAAATGGTCATGGAAACAAGTACAAACAGCAATTAATTACTCACTTGGTCTGCAAAACAGTAAGCCTGGCTGTTAGTGTTGTCAGAGACAACTTGCTGGAAGTGCAGGCCCTCTGCATGCATGCTGTGACAAGTTTTTTGTAGGCATGCAGAGCTGTATAAGTGTGCAGAACTAGAGGAACTGTGAATTAATATCATGTCAGGCAATGTCTGGCTTACTACCTGGCCTGGTGGCAAGGAGCAAGTGGTGAAGGGGTCACTTGGAGAAGAGATAGGTTATTGACAGCTGCTGCAGTGACAGTGCTTCTACCTCATGTGGCAAGGAGAATTGAAATGTGAGCTATGGTGGGCAGGGGAAGAGTCTCTGCTGGGTAGGTATGGACTGCTGGCTTTTTCTCATGTGATGGCCTCCTTGACTGCACCAGCACTGCTGGCTTGCCACAAAGCATGCCTTAAAACTGTAATTTGTCTTTGATGCCTTTGAATCAGTGTACTGAGCTGCTGGGCTTGAGGTAGGTCGAAGTACAGAATTTATTGAGGTGGTTGGATAATAGGAATCGAGTAATTCAGCTGCTGTCAAGATTGAAATGCCTGTGAAATCATCAGGTGAATGCACTTGCATTCAGCTGGCCTGAGAATGAGACTTATTTTTGCACTGTCTGCTTGTCCTTCTGTTAGGATAAATTCCTCTCTGAGCTCTTATCTCCTTGAGAACATAAAAGGAAGTCACTTTTGGGCCAGCTGTGCAGGCTCAAGTCCCTGTAGAGTTAATGGCTCTGAAGACTGAACATTAACCAGCTCCCAGTTGCTATTGTTCTGGAATTAGAGAACTTGATGCTTGCTCCATTTCTTTATTCTAAGTGTAGAACACAGAGGTATGTTCTCATTTTGATTTGGCATCTGGTTTGCAGGACCAACCCTTTCAGCTCCTGTACCCAACACTTCCCATGCAGCTGGCCTTGATATGAAAGCTGGCACCAGGAGTCATAGCATGATGGATGATATTCTCACCTTATCACTAAGTTCCTTCACTGAATTTCTGCCAACTTAATAGCATAAAGTACACACAATGCCTCCTTAGCACTGATGAGCCATTTTCTGTTTGCTTGCATTGAGACCAAGACAAACTGCGGCTTATGCAAGAAGGGCTGCTGGTGAAGCATGCGTGGGCAGATGAAAACCAGTGGTGGGAATGTCTGTGTGATGGGGAGGGAAGGAACCAGTTGGTGTTCTGTGCGAGGAAGCATCCCCCTTCATAAAAATGAAAACATGAAAACTGGACACCTCTCCCGCCGCCCAAAATTGTTCAACATTGTCAGTTCCCTCTCCTCCTGTCCCCAACACCAGCTCTTTGTGAACAGGCTACCATGATTTTTCTGTCCATAAACAAGTCAGAAATCAGCGTCATGGTCTGGTGCCATCCCTTTTTGTTTTTTGGAGTTGGTACCCAAAATCAAGTAGCCCTGCTGTTACTGTGATGCATTTCCTGCATTGCAGTGGCTGATATTGGCACTGCTTCTCACAAACTAGGGGTAGTAGTCTACCCCTCACCCTGAGCTCAGCTTTCCACACTCTGCATGTGTGTGAGGGCATTTGGGTCTCTGTAATGAAAACTCACTGCCTAACCTGCGTGTTACCATAGGGCACACTGATGCACCTAGTTTTTATTGCAAAATAACAGTAACCACAGTGACCAACAGAAAATAAAGAAACAGTTCTTCTTATTCAGTTTTGTTGAGACACTATATTGAAAGAATTGGAAGAATGAATAACTACATTGGAAGACAGGTGTTTTTTTTTCCCCCAATTTTTGTCAAAATAATTGTGGCTGAAGTCCACCCAAGGAAAAGTGAAAAATGGCATAGGAGAGTCTAACTGAAGCCTACTACGATACGTGCTTATCCTTGCACGCTAGAGTCTAGGAGTAAACTTAGAAGCAAATCAAAGGTTTTAGTAATGCCAGATTTCACAGTCACACTGTCTGGCTGACAGCTCCTGCATCTGTACCTCAATGTAGTACCCACATCTGAGCTTAAAACAGTGATAAGATTTTTCATTCATTCCTTGGCAATCCAGTTGGGCAGGAAACAGTCAGGTTGAAATGGTACCATGCTTGATACACAGTTTCTGTATCAAGAGCTAGTAATAGCATCCATTACTCTGCCTGGTTTTTGTCTACCCGTTTTGTTTCTACACCAAGAACACCATACATGAGTTGGCCATGGCCACACTCCACTTTTCTAAGTTAGACAGAAAACATGGATGAACATCTGCCTTCAGATATGGCTTGCCTCAGCGAGAAGCACACTGCGAGCTAGTCCTCTATGGAGATTCTGTAGGTAGTCATAGAATTGTTGGAACACAGATTGAGAAAGACCAGACATACGTATACAGGTAGAAAAACAAACTATAAAAGTAAAATACATGTAGGTAAAACCGTCCCCTTTCAGGTAATTTTAGATTTGCAGCAGTATAAGCATGAATGGAGAGCTGAAAAAAAGATCAGAAGATCTTAGAAAGTGACTTGGAAGCAGCAAATATTATGGAGCCCTATACTTGAACCTGTGTGGAAAATCAATTTTTATGCAATCTTTAATTTAATTTAGAAAGTTTACTTACACTTGTTGCCATCTGAGCTGTTCTTACCTTGTAGAGCAATATTACCTCCTCTACTATATCTTCAAACACATTTATTAATTGGAATGCAGTGCTCTGTGATAGAACTGTAGGACAAAACTGCGGTGGCACTGATGCTGGATGGCAGCTCTGGAAAGCACCCAGTCCCACCACTGCCCATAGCAGGTCAGCCACAGCAGGTTGCTCAGGGCTATGTTCAGTTGAGTTTGAATGTCTCTAAATATGGAGACTCCACAGTCTCTGTGCAGCCTGTTCCAGTCTCTGATAACCTGAACAGGAAAAAAAGGACTCATGGGTTTAAATGGAATTTCCTTTATTACAGAGTGTGCCTATTGCCTCTTGTCCTATCCTGGACAGCACTACAAGATTCGTCATCTTTGCTCCCACTGTCTTTGGTCTCATTATCTATACACAGTGATAAGGTCGCCTCTGAGCCTTCTTTTCTGCAGGCTGGACAGCCACAGCTCTCTCAGTCTTTCCTGATATGAGAGATGCTCCAATCCCTTAATCATCTTCAAGGCACCTTTGCTGGATTCACTCTAGTAAGTCATTTTGTACAGGTGAGCCCAGCACTTTACATAGAACTACAGATGTGCCTCACTGGGACTCAGTAGAGAGGAAGCACCACCTCTTCATGTGCTGGCAACATTCTGCCAAATGCAGACCAGGGAGCTGTTGGACATACTTGCCAAAGGGCACATTGCTGTGTTCTAGTCAACTTGGTGTCCACAAAGGCCCCTGACTCAGGGCTTAAATTTTGCAACAGGATTAAATAAACTCTACTTTGTTAAGCCATCACATACTAGATTCATTATGGAGTAAGTACAAAAATTAAAGACTCTATCACTTTAGTTCTGAAAAAAAAAAAGAAAAAAAAAGAATAGTTGTGAAATACTGAAAACATAACACCAACCATACTGCAAGTCAATGCAAACCTGAGAAGATGGTGATGCTCAAAATTTAGCTCAGGCTCAAGATGAAGTAGTTGCATAGGACATGGCTAAAAAGCTTCATGTTAAGAAGGGCTGAGTTCCTCCACCTTCAGACATAATGTCCGCCTTATCACTCACCATATCTTCCTGTATTATTCTTTCATAAATGGATTGAGAAAACAGGAGTCTCATTATCATAGTTTAAAATTATTTCCATCCTGACTATGGCAAACTGGTCTAGGATTCGAGTTCGGGAATGAAAGGCTTTATATTGAAATTGTCTTTGTCATTAATCTTCCTGGAAGGAGCTCGTAGCCTGGTCACTCTGGGAGACTGTCTCAGGATGGCAGAAAGGTACAGAGAAAATGAGACCAAAACGCACAAGGAAGGCTCTACCTGGCTGGTGCGTCATCCCCACCTGACTTCCACCTTCTCCTTGCTGATCTTTAGGAAGGTGGGGAGTGGCAGAAGGGCCCAGTACAGAGCCTGGCTCCTGCATGCTTCCCACAGTGCCTGCCGCAGCTGGGCAAAGACAGCGCAACCGCAGCCTGGGCACCCTCCTGGCCACAGAGAGACAAACAGCTGTCCTCATGGATGGTGGATGGCTGAAGGCCAGTTTTGGAGCACCCTAATAGAGCTTCTTTAGTCAAAAAGCTCTGTCTTTTTCAGACAGTGGAACATCCCTCAATGCAAAATTGCTTGCTTACAAAGCTGCTAATTCCTGCTTGAGCAGCAATTTGGGGCTAACACTTTGCAAATATATCAGTAAGGGAGCATGCTCTGTCAGGTACTGAGGCTTTAGGCAGAGGTTCTGCAATGCAAAGAACTGAGAGGAAAAAAGTTTTGGGGATAAAACTGTTTTCTTCAGTCCATCAGATCCCATTCTCAGAATTAGGGGAGAGTGACTCAGGGATTTTGGAATAAAAACAACTGAGAGTAAACTCATGCGGCCATGAGCTTTATTTGTGGTAATTTAAACTCAAAGAAATGATGATGTAACTAACCATTAAGTGGTTTGCATCTAACAGAGAAGGATATGAGCAGAAGGTTATACTCAGTGCATGATCTTCTGTAATTTATGGCAACCAGTAACATGTCCAGGCTTACAGAAAGGAAAACATACAGATGTTAACAATAGGGTCCCTGTAGCAATGTCTTGATTCAGCTTCTGGTGTTAACTCCCAGGCAGTGTGATCAGAGTTGTTTTTTTTGTAAGAGCTGGATGAGAAATGGCAGGGGAACCTCTGCAGTAGATTAATGAGAGCGTATTTTGCACTCCCCCACTTCCTACTGCGCACTTAGCATGGGCTGCACAACAGCTCACACTTCCCACAGCACCCCAAAGCACACATTTGGGGCTGCAAGCTGATACCATTCCAGCAGGTATATGAGAAGTGCAAGACTGGCATGCATTTTCTTTGCTGTCTTTGCTTTAGCTTTTACTTGGCACTCTGACACCTGCAAACACAAATCAAGCCCTTCTGCAAAGTGACACATCACTTGATGTTGGGGTCCCAGCACATTGTCTGTGAGTTGGATTCTCCGCAGTCCAACTAACAGAAGTAGGGCTTCTCCTACCACTTTTCCGCTTGTCATGGAGGCGTCTGTATGGTATATCTTCTCTATCCAACTGACTGTATCTAGGCACTCGTTCAGTTATCTATATTTGAGACTGTTGTTTTCCGCAAAAGTAACTAATAGTTTCAAAAGTGGAGAGGAGCAAAGTAGATTCTAAATGTTTTGGGAAACCAGGCTAAAAAACCCCATTTGTTCTCTTTCCCTGTCATCCTCTCCCATGCACTTAACTTCATGTATCTTTCGAAGCTCCTTCCTTTCCTATCACACATGATGTTCCCTTCTGTCTGTGATGTTAACAAACCCAAGACATACCAGACCTCAGGACTCATGTTGGAGAAGTCTGTTGAGTACTGGCACTATTTGTTATACTCAGGATTGGGTTCTTGTGCTACAAAACAGCCTAACTCAGATCAATTCGTAAAGCTTTCTACAAAGCAACCAGCATGATGCGCTCATGCGGAAGCTTCAAAGTAAACAAGGAATAATAATAATGTATCTCCACAGTTGGGAATTGCCACATGTGGATGAGGATAATCCATTCATTAGGTTCTGAACACAAAGTCCCACCAGAGAGTATCATAAATCCGTGTGATGTCCCTGAACACTGGATTTTTCATCTGGGCACGTGAAGGAACTGAAAAATGTGTAAAATGAAAATCACATGTACTGCAAAGCAGCTCCATAGCACTTGAAGCTGGTAACATCTGAAAGTGAGTAGGCAAAACTGACACATAAAGATGTGTGCTGAGCCAATTTACAGCAAAGGGTGAAGATCATACTGCATCTGAATCAAACCAGGGTAGGCACTATACTCCCTAGTGACTGTACATCCGAAAAGTCTCTTGCTTACTGCTTATACCAGAAAATGTATGGAATACATTACAGTCTTGAATGTTCCTCTGACATGTTATTTCAAAAAGACCATGAGAGTAGAATAAAATATAGGGCTGAGACTTTCAACCTCCAGTCATAACGAGCCCAATTTCCACTGCTGTCAAAGGTGAAGCAGAGATGTTTATCTCCACACAGCTACTTCTTAGAAGAGACAAGTATTCCCACAGAATCAAGGTTTTCAGCAAAAGCAGTTACAAGCTTTTCCAAACCACTGCACTTTCTGATACTTGTTTAGAGTTAGCAGCTGAGACCAGAAGACAGGACTCCAAAATGCTTGTAGAGTGCATTCTGCAGTCGTACACATGAACATGCTCAAATGCAAGTGTTTTATCTTCAAGCTGTCATGCCGTTGGACTGCTAAAGAGCTTTCAAAATGTGGCCCTAAATCTCCAAAGGAAAGAAAGAAAAAGTCTACTTCAGTACTATGGCTGATGTTTTGTTATACAGCTGATCTGATTAATTCCTTCCTGTAGTTACTTTGGACTGTTCAATCACTGCTGTTGGTTTATATCAAGGAGATGCATTCTTGCATTGAGCAAATATACTACAGTGGTACATACAGAGACTCAGAGTGCAGGAAAAAAGGCTATATGCTTTGACATCCGCTGTCCATCTTACTGCTAATTGAGTCTATGAAAAGAAGATACAGTGAATATTGGGACTAATGTTTGGCCAAAAAAAGGAAGCTCAGAAATCCTGCACTTAGCATAATACCAAATGAGGTACCTGCATGTAAAAGAAAGTCAGCTAACTTCTGCCAAGACATTGTTCACATCAACATTACAAGTCTCTTTCTGCTTGCTGAAGCCTTCTTGTGTCAATGATGTAGAAACTATTGCCATTTCCAGCCCTGTTTGGCAGGTCCTTGCTTCTACAGAGAGTTTGGTGACTGGTTAGGCTGAAGGAGAAGTAAATATAGGCTACCTCTTCCTGAGAAAGGGGCACAGCAATTCTTTCAGATCTGGTGACAGTCTCCATTATTAGTTGCATCTGAAGAGCTCAAATTCATGGGGCCAGGAGACAGGGAGTATCTAACATGATAATATAAGGAAGCACCTGGGTGTTTTGGTTTTCTTTAAGAAAATCTTCTACTTGAGAGAAGAGTTGCATCCCAGAAAGCCATCCAGGACAAACAATATCTGGTGAGCTACTACTCTTCATTCCAGATCTGGGCAGATTATGTGAAACTTGCTTTAAACAACAAAGAAATGCCTCCCATATTTCAGCTCTTCTTTTACGGACTGCAGGAGGACAACATCCTGTGCAAGTAAGATTTCTATCTGCTTTTCAATGATGAGTTTTTGGACTGGTCCATTGGCCATTTGCCATAGGGACTTTTGAAAAGGGGCAAGAGATCCCAAAGATTTGGATCACTGTAAGGGGGTCTGCAGTGGCTGTGTGACCCAAGGGCTCAGTTCTGCTCCCAACAAAACTGCTGGTGAAACTCCTCTCTTTGTTTCTCACCCTCACAAATAAGGACAGAAATGATGGGTGATAATCTGCAGTCAGGAGCCTGGTGCTATGAATATTTCTTTTAAGACATAGTTAATGCACTGGCTTCTGGGTGTAGAGAGGAAAGACATACGCTGCTGATGCAGCTGCTGTATCAGTGTCTCCTCCCCAAGCTAGCAGCCTGATGTGGCACTTCCTTCTGCTGGGAAGAAGCGCATGCTGACTAATAAATTCTAAAAATGGGCATCTCCACCTTCACCTGCCTAGATCACTGGATTAACAAAGTAATACAAGACCCTCCCAGTCCATCCACAGCCTATACAGTTTCCAAGAGCATTGGAAATCTTTTCAGGCAGAAGGAGAACAACACTCTGTGACCTGCCTAACAGGAGAGATCTCCCTGCGGCATGTGCTTTGAGAAGGCTTGTTCACCTTATATCTGTGTCTAGCACTGGCATATCTGTGTCTAGCACTGGCAAGGGTGTCTTTGCTGGCAAAGTGCAGGGGCTTCCCACTATGCATGTTCCCACCTCAGAGGATGTTCAGATGTGGCATTTACTTGTACCCATGACAGATACTTCCTACACAGTGGCACATAAGTGAGCATTGCTGTCTCCTTGGGCAACTCTTCATTGAAAGTGAAACTGTTAACCTCCCTTAAATAGTTTAGTTTATTCAAAAGAGAATATCTGAGTCAGATTTCCACTAAGCTGAATCTGTTTCTATCAGTTTTAGAAGCAGACATGATTTTAATGGCTTTGGTGGTTTTACAAGCCCTTGCTGTTGCTCCTGATTCTGCGGATAATCTGGTACAATGGCATTTGGCTTCTTTTATGGAGAATGTGAACATCTCAGCAGAAGCCTTGCGATTCCACAGAAGCCTTGGTGTGGGAACAGTGAAAGTGTATAGATTCTTAAGTTTAAATTTGGAAAGACTAAATATTCTTTTGTGAGCTGCTTTCCCTGCTCACTTACCTAAGAGTCGTTTCTCCTCAAACACAGGAATTGCTGTGGCTTCTGTAGGTCATCTGACCCAACTACAGGGCAATGCTTCTTCCCAAGCACACTCCTCGTGTTTTTATTGCAATTGAGAGCAGAGATCACAGAGAAAAAAATTTGTGCTGCTAAGGAACCTATACATCAGGATGCAAATTCTACCTTGCTCTTTGCTTTTCAATCTTCCTTATAAAGCTACATTCAGCAATAGGTAAGCTGCTCAAATCCTGGAAACAACCAAAGTGTAGATTGAGCTAGAGAGAGCAGCTACTGTCATTCACCCATAAGTAACTTTTAAAGTCTGTGGTAGGGAGGCAGTAGTAAACACCCTTTCTAAAAAGACTAGAGGCACAAATGGAGTGGCTGTGGCAAGAACTTTTCTTTTCAGTTCCTGCTTGCAAAAGTATCAGGTTGTAGGCTGTGATTGCTTAATTTCTCTTATGATATATGCAAACTATGCCTTAAGGGTGCCACAGTATGTGATCAGATAGCCACATGAAGGGAAAATTAAATGGGTCTGAAGCTGAAGGGGTGACATAGCTAGGAGAGTATCCCTGCTCCTCCCACCCCATTACTGCCAAGATAAGGAGTTAGAAGAAACCCCTCAAGGTCTCTCCTTTGACATCTTCCTGGTCTTCAGAGCCTCTTCTGCACACTGCCAGAGACCTTCTAAGCATGCTGCTCTTCTGTTCTCCCTGAAGCATTCACTGGTCCCTTGCTAGGGACATGCAACTGCTCAGGTCCTTCTGAAGCAAACTGGTGGTTTTCTTTGGACTGATTGCCAGCAAGCTAGGCAACAGGGCTGACAGAAGCTATAGTCATTTGGGCTTGTAGTCATCACTTGTGGATATGGTTCTGGCAGCTATTATATAGCAGTAGGGCTGATGAGTCTCTTCTGAAGGCAGTCAGCACTAGAGCAGGATCTGTCTCACAGGTTCTCCTGTGTTCACAGTGTTCACGCTGCCTTGGCTGACAGAGGAAGAAAATACCAACCAACCAGAAATGGCATGTATAGAGCTGACCTCTCAGGCACACCTGAAACTGTCCTGTGCCTTCCCTCAAAGGAGCAAAAGGTTTTCTCTGGACACAAAGCTAATGTTGCTGCTCAGCACAAGAGAGAAAGGAGCCTGGCTCCATGACAGCTTTGATATGCTTGTGAAATTGCTGTGACAGAAGGTAATGAGGAGGAATTTTCTGCTGATGAGCACTTTTTTCTCCAAGTCAGTACATGGCTGAGGCACCATGTGTTCTGTTATCACCACTACCTCCAAATTCCTGTCCCCTGAACTATTCTGCAGCTGCTCCTTTCAAAGCTCTTTCCACCAGTAAGGCTAGTAGCTGTCTTTCAGCTATGGCTACTCCAGCACAGGTTCATGCCCTCACCCTGCTGTCTTCCAGCTCTCCTTGAGCACAGTTGGTCTCATCCACATATTACATGCATCTGACTTCTTAATCTCAAACCTCTTACAACGATCTTTCATGTGGGCTTCTAGTCCCCGGGCTTCTGTGCTTCAGCAAAAAGTGCTCCTCTGCATCTACCTGTAGGCTGTCTATAGGCTGCTTGACTGATCCTCTCCTTAGCCACATCCTTTAATTTCCCCCCAATAACACATTTACTTACTCCAAGGCTTCTTCTACATCTTCTCAGCTCAGCAAATTGTGCTCAGCTGAGCTGCAACTGAGCCTTAAGCCCACTAAAAGGCCCAATTTATTCACTGACATATGCATTCTTCTATTTGGCAATATTGCTGAGATTGAGATAGGCTGGTGCCAACTGGTGAAGTTTAACCATGCCAAGTGCAAGGTCCTACACCTGGGTTGGAGCAATCCCTGGCACACATACAGGTTGGGCAGAGAAGAGATTCAGAGCAGTCCTGCAGAGAAGGACTTGGGGGTGTTGGTTAATGGAAAAATGAACATGAGCCTGCAGCGTGCCCTTGCAGCCCAGAAAGCCAACCGTATCCTGGGCTGCATCAAAAGGAGTGTGACCAGCAGGTCGAGGGAGGTGATCCT
>JANRGW010047971.1:0-65878 GCA_024733675.1 Psilopsiagon aymara
GAGGTATTCCATACCACAGCACGTCATGCCCAGGATGCAGAAAAGGAGAGCAGAGACCCGGAAGGGTGGTGGGGGGTGCACGGCTTGGTCAGGCTGGGTATGCGTGGTGAGCTGTTGGACACCCTGGCTCAGCTTTGTGCAAAGCTCTAGTAGCAGCTACCTTAAATAAATGAGGAAAAATAGGCTATACATACTCTACTTTAAAGAATGTTTCTGAGTGTGGATAAAGTATAGATCTGTCAGTTAAGAGAGAGTATAGTTCGGAATACATTTGGTGTTGTAGATCTACTTGAAAGAACTCAAAACAAACCAACTGTAAAGAGCTTACTTCCATCCATATTGTGGTCTGCATAAAGGTTTGAATGTTCGTCCTTATTGTATGCTACTAGTTCAGTGGTTTTACTTCTACAAATGAGGTTTCCTCATTTTTAAGTTATCTTTCCTGGTTTATTTGACTTGGTGATTTTTGTTTGTGTTTTGGTTCTCTCTGTTCTTTGGGGTATCCCTGTCATGTAAAAAAGGTTCTGTAAAACAGTTAGCTTAAATATGGAAGATCCTGTAATATTTCCCAAAAAGGTTAAAAACAAATGAAATGGTGCCAAAGGCACCAGTGTGTGTTTGAGAGTAGAAAAGTGAAAACCTTGGCTTTGGTCCACACCATGTATTTCAAAATCTTTCTGACTGTGCCTTAAACATAGGTAATAGTATTAAAAAAAAATTTGTAGCTGTTACGTTGCATAGTGGACTGTATATGGGCTGCTTGTTGAGTATTTGACTGTATGTGCTGGACTCCAGTACAGCGTAGGTTTGGAGTTAGGTGTGAATGTACACATATGATTCCTGTCCAGTTTTTGGTAGGTGTGTAAATTATGGACTTGTCCACAAGCAGTGAATCTGTAAGTAACGTTTACTCAGATTTGTGATATTTATTTTAAAAGGAACAATAACCAGAGGATATTTATTTTAAATTTAAGCCAAAAGTAATGATTTGGGGCAACCATTAAGTCTGCTGCAGTGCTCCTGCTTCTATTGCAGGATGGGAGGATGTATTGAGAAGAAAAACCTTTTTTTCTCCTTTAATTTCAAAGCTAATTCAAGTTGTGCTCAGTATATTTATCTGTGGCATGTGAAGTGTTTAATCTCCACGTAGGAGGTCAGAGATTCCAAAACTAGCTGCATAATTGATTTCATTTCCATGTTGGGAATGTCTCCAGCACTCTGTCCTTATTTATTATTCAGTACACTAATGATCTGAGGCATTTTGTTGGTCACCTTTATGTTAGAAATATAATGGCTGATTTGGATGTGGACAGGAATTATGATACCTCTTCAGGTAAGACTGTTTCCACAACAACAATACAGTATTGTTTGTAATTGATCACTGTAATGGTTGTGTTCTCATGAGTGCTCTGGTTTGGTCTGTGACAGTGGTTGACTAGTTTTTATTGCAGATTCTTACCGTGGCAGCACACATCTGACAGAAGCTGTTTCTAAAGTGCATGCGGCAGCCCAGCACCACCACTTCACTGACTAATAACAGACGGAAAGTTCTTGTTCTCTCGGTTGTTATCTGGAGAGTGCTAGGAGCATTGTGTTATTCAGTTTGGTCCCTGAACAAGCTGTGTTTCTTCAAACTTGTTGGACAGGCTGGCTTGTTGCATCAGTCTTTTGCCTGCTATTTGCTGTTTCGGTAGCATCCTCTGGAAACTGGTATTTTTTTTCTTCAGCTCAGTCAAAAAAGACAGTAGACATGAATTGATCTTTTTCTCTTTTTACCTCCTTCCGTGTAGTTTCATATACGTTGTATCTCAGCATTATTTCTGCTGTACTTTCTTCAAGTCTTGCTTTTCTCGCTCTTGCCACTCACAGTTATTGGTTGCATGATTCAGTTTGCAGTGGTAGCTGGTTCTCTGTGCAGTTTCTTTTTTTCCCTTATACTCTTTCCCACCAAAGTCATTCCTTTTCTATGCTGTGTGCTCCTCTAACTTACTTAGAATTTCTTCTGTATTCAGTCAGAATGTGGAGATTCAATTGAATGCCCAATATGTGGTGAACTAAACTTGGTAGTTGGATCCCCCAGTAAGTGGATTGGTGGCAGTGATGGTCAACCTTTACAAACACAGTCTTTCTCTTTGAAGTTTTTATCTTCAGTTCCCCAGCTGAAGCAAGAAGGAGCTGGTCCACATTTTGCTTCCAGATAGAAATCTCTGACTGCTGATGGCTTTTCAAAGTGTATGCATGAGCTGTGTTTGACTTTCCCATTTTATTGATACTTCCAGGCCTGTGGATAGCAGCTATGGAAGTGGCAGAATGGTTTGGGATTTTTTTTGCTGCTCTGTTCATTTTACTCTGCTGCATTGGAGATCTTCACCAGGAAACTGATAAGGTGCTGGATAAACCGTGCACAGTGTAGAGGGTCATATGGTCTCAGTCTTTGTTTGCTCTTCTTTAGAAGAGTGTGCATTAATTAAATCCTCCTTAAAACAGTGTGCATTTGGCTTACAGACTTTGGAAGGTGTGAGTATTAACTTTATGAAGTGACCTTCTTGCTCTGTGCAAGAGGTTTTGAGTTATTTTGGTTTTTTTCAAAGTTGCAGCTGGCATTTCCATATTGACCATGTTTTGACGTTGTTCTATCTTGTTAGATGACCTATGCATATCAGTGTAGATTTCTCTCAGTACAGATGACCAGTCTTACGGTCAGGCAAGCGGTATAAAAATCTGTGTTGCTCTCTTGGAGGTAGGAGGAAGTTGATCTAGATATAGAACAGAGGTTTTCTGTGGAAAATTCCTGTTCTAAAATGCAAGAAAATCTGTGGGCTTTTCATTGTCGCTGTTGTGAAATTGGCCAAGCGGTAAATCAGTCATTTTCCTTTTAGGCTCATGCTCAAAAGTATAGCGTACATCCTGCCCTATCTGGCTGAGGATACAAGCAAGTTAATCTCAATGTAACTTTCATGTGTGTTTTTCATTCTCTGACTACACAACGTGAACTGTGTTTCGGAAGCAGTTAGAAAAGAGAAATGAAATGACAGCACAGAAGCAGAGGTTTGTGCTGCTTGCCTTCTTAAATATTTGAATAGAGGATAACATTTTTTCCTGCTACGGAAGTGATTATCTATGTTCTTCTCTTTTTATGTTTTTTTTTTAATTATGGCATGTTTCTGCCTTTGAAAGTTTAAAGGATGTAGAGCAGTTTTTTGTCTTAGGTACTAGTGAGCTTCTTTACTAAATATTAACTACCTGGTATTCATTTAGCATGGTTAAACTGTAAAAGCGCTCACGATTGCTTACGGTTGGCTAGGTGGTTTTGTAGAAAGGACTAAGAAGTATTGCAAGTGGGTGCTCAAACCACACAAATAGTTGGGGAGTGGAGTGTGGAAGCTGTAAGACCAAGGAACAATAAGGTCCATGGATACCATGAAGGGAAGGGATGATGTGAATATGGTCTTTTGCTAATCTCTTGAGGATTGGGTCCCAAAAGGTAGAAGAGACATGCTAGTGATCTGTGTAAATTCAAAGGTACTATTGATTTTATTGATTATGATGTTAAAACTGCAATTTTAGAATTTAATGCAAAAGCAAATGGAAGCTGAGATCTTTAGAAATCCTTAAGACAACTGCATTTTTAATCTTACAACTGTTGCCTTTGTCCTGAAGAGCATTTAAATTAATTGGTTAATTTGAACTACTGTCAAATATTTAATTGGAGTTTATCTGTGGTTAGGGAGGAGGTTGCATCAGTAAGTGAAAGAAGGACTGTTAGATTGCATAACCTAATCCAAAACCAAACGTCTTTCAGAACTGGAATATATAACAAATGGTCTCAGATGCCTCTACCCAGACAACTTCATTAACCTCACGTCCTTAAAGCAAAACTTTGCAAAATACAAGGAAATCAGACTGCTCTGACCTGTAGGCTGAGGTTAATTTTGCCCTCAGTAGGGGGTTTGGCACTTGCTAAAGACTCAAGTTTCCAGGCCTCGAGCCAAAGAAAGTGGAATTCATGAACTCAGTCTGTGGAGTACGTGTTTGTAAGGGACAAAATGTGTAGGTCACATTATTGCTCCATCACCCTGGCTGGTTGGCTCAGAGGTAAGTGTACCTTAAGGGCTTCTGCTCTTTAAATCCAGACAGTGGAAAGCGGCAACAAAAGAGCACAGAGCACAGAACCATGATAAATTTGGCTAAGTCTCTAGACAGCAACTACTGTGGATGTAATAATTGCGGTACTGAAGATGGCTGAGAGTTGAGTTGGGTAAGTCTCGAGTTGCTACACCCGTTAGTCTTCTATTCGTCTGGGATGGGTTAAGATTTCCTTGCTCCTGGGAAGTGAAGCAAGCAATTGGGCTTGTGGTGTTCTATAAAGGTTAATGATGGAGAGGTGAGGTTGGTAAAATATAAGATACAGTTTTGAAGTAACACTTAAAGAGCTGTAAGTGAAAAAGAAACATGAAAGTAAGGTGTATATTAAGCACAGAAAAATCTCTAGGGTAAGATGGCAAATTCTGAGTATAACAGGCCACTGTGGCAGAGGGTTAACTGTAGAAATGAGAAGTTCATGTTTAGTTTTAGCCTTTGCATTCCTCCTTAATGATGTTAAAAGCCTGACTTTTCCCTTCTGTTATGAACCTTGTGGACTTGTTAGTGAGGGAGAACTCCCAGCCCCACAACTGCAAGGGTTTTCTAACTGGAGGCAGATGAGGTGAGGGGGTGATTTCAAAAACAAATGCTCAAAACAGAATGCTTTTACACTGAACCCTACCAGCAGCCAAGTCCGCATAATAGTTAAGCGAGATCATAGCAAACTATTTAATTCAGGAAATTAAACAGAAAGATAGTCTTGAGGAAAGACAAATTTCTGACCATTTTATTCTCCTGTGTTCCACATTGTCATTTTCTGTGAGGGGTTTTTTTGATTTATTTTAACGTATAGTAAGCGTGTTGCTATACATATAATTGCATGGTATTTCCCATCTTGCATGGTATTTCCTGTCGTAGTGCTGTCAAACCTGACCTTTTATTTTGCTCTGCTGTAAATATGTCTAATAAAATCCCACTTGTCTACATAATTCTGGTTGACATTCCTGTTTTGTAGCTTATCATTCACCCTTGTGTTACTGGTCAGATGCAGGCTTGTGGTGATACAGAGGCTATATACCCCTTCAGTTTGTCTGATGGATTGCGTATTGTGGTTTTGATTCAGTCAGTAGCGGCAGCATTCATCTTTCCCTACAGATACCTTTGGGAGACAGTCAAGAGTAAATGAGCGGAAAATAAATCACTTAATTCCAAGCAATGGTCTCACCAGGTAATTCCTGAGGAGTAATGCAGAAGAGTGGGAAGCTGCTGCTGCTTTTGTTGAAATCACGTCTGTCCTTGTGGTCAGAGCTATGTCTTGCTCTGTAATTGCTTTCCCAGATCCTATTTTATGTACAGGACTAGAACATTTAAAACCGTAAGTGTACACACAGCAGTGTCCATCCATCTTTGAAAGCATCTGTTGGGTGATGACAGTAAGAGGAAAGTGAACACTGTGTTGATTACTTCTCTTATATCTGCATCATGAGTCACACTGTACAGACTAATATATGTAGTTATATAGTAATAAACAGCCCATCTGAAACAGAGGAGACAGCTGCTTCCCTTTGTAGTAAGAGGTTGCCTTGGTCTTGGCTCTGGGGAACACCAGGACAGCTGTGGACCCCAGGTAGTCCTGCCTGCACATGCCCTGCCTGCCTTTTTGGACCGAGATTGGTTAGTGTTGGTCATAATTCCCTGATGCAGTTTGCCACTCAGACACGTGAAGCAGCACAAGGAGGAGTGGGAGGCAGATCTATGCATCTTGGGTTGGGAAAATGAGGAGGGAGAAGGGAGGCATAGTAATTCATCTTCCAATAGCTTTCTGCCTCCTGCATTCAGAAACAGACCATGGAAGTGGGGTGTTGTTCAATTCCTGGTGCTCAGGTTGACAGCAAGTCGTTGCTGAGTGTGACCTGCTGCCGCTTCAAAGAGGTATGAACTATGTGGGTAGCTCTACCCTCCTAGGACAGCCTGATATGATCTAAAATGGATTTAGAAGGCTGTCCTTGGGAAAGCATCAGGATCACCTTGTCCCTTATTCTGGTGGGCTGGGGGCGGGGGGGGGCTGCAGCAGTGATTGCGGGGTTACTACCCAAACTCTCATGGATGGATTTAGCATTTAGGTCACTAAAGAAGAGGGCTTTGTTGTTCTTAAATATTTTCTTTCAGGCACATCTCTATGCATATCTTGATTTGAACAAGCTACCCTTTAACACTACTCATAGACATCCAGATTTAGATGAGTGCCCAAGCCTATGAGGATGCTATGCTGAGGTTTTAGCGACCCATTCCAACAGTGGGGTGGGTGAATTTCAGGGCTCTGCTGTAGGAGAAATGCATGTCCAAGCTTGCCTGCCAGAGAAGGGTACCTGCCCAGAGCTGGGACGTGGGCCAAAGGAAGGTTCTTGTTGGCACCGAAGCAAAGATTTCTGTATTTCCAAAGGATGAAAGGTTCAAGTTTAAGTAATTCATAACAGATGCATGATGCAAAATGAAGCTAAACTAATTAAGCTGAAAATTAATTTACTGTTGATTTTTTTTCCACTGACCTTTTTTTAACAAGGTTGTTAAACTGTGCGCTGTATTCAGTTAATAGCAGTTGTTTCTTAGAAACAGCATTTTCCAATGTGATTTTGAAGTTAAGAAGCTACCTGTGATGTAGTTGCTCGGGTGTCCTAGGCCTTTAACTTGTCAGTAAGGGCTTTATCCTCATCCTTCATGAGGATCAGCTCATCCTTCATCTTCACTGTTGTTGGGGTGGCAAGTATTGCCAGAGGGAGGGTTTGAAGCTTCCTTTAGAGAGACTTCCTTAGCTTTTATTCTTCATTATGTATGAGGAGAAGTCAAGAGTAGTGGTTTAGTGGCTTTCTTCAGCCTTGAGAAGACTAAAGGGGGAGACCTTACTGCTGGCCTCAGTTCTCTTATGGAGGCAGACTCCTCTGAGAGATGTGCAGTTCAGACGAGAGGCAACAGGAACGTGGGATATTGGAGATGTGTTTTTGCCATGAGTGTGGTCAAACCCTGCAGCATGTGCACAGGGCTCCTGTCTCAAAGGCCCATCCTCAGAGTTGCTTGGAAGTGCTAAGTGAAGACCCCAAGCACCCTGCTCTGGTTGGCATGGCTTGGAACAAGGGTTGAATTGAAAAGTCTAACAATATCCCACGGTCCTTTCCTGCCTGTGTTACAACTCTATGCCCCAAGACATGGCCAACTTTCACAAGGCAGCATTGTGCTATTCAGCCTGTGAATGTGATTTGGTTTTCATTGGAATTTGCAGCGTCTTATAAACTCTCCTTGCATGTCAGCGTGAGGCAGCACAGGCAGTGGAGAGGCAGATCACGAGTGTTTCAGGACCTGAATATCCGAGTGTGACAAAAGAGAACGAAAGGAGGGCTGAACTACATGGAGTGCAGGGGAGCAAGGTAGGTACGCGTGGGTACTTCTCACGGCTATGGGGCAGAAAGGTTGGCTGCTGCTGGGCACTGAGGAAGATGACGATGAAGCACCAGTGGTGATCCCAGGCCCTTAGTGCTGGTCATGGTCTTGCGGATGTTTTGGGTCTGTCTTGTTCTGTGCATTGTTCCCCGAGACTCAAAGAGTAGCATTGCTTTTGCAGACTTGGAAGGTAATCAAGAAGTAGTACCATGAAGGGAAAAAGGAAGGAAAAGCATTCCTTCCAAGGGCACAGAGACTGCATTTGCTTTTATTCAAATTGTCATTGACTCTTAATTGTGCATATGGAACATTAGCTTTGAAATTTCCTGCAGAGTCAACTGTGTGCAAATCACTTTGTTCAACCAAACTTTTGACCCCTTGAAATATACATTGTGAAGTCCCAGGACACAAAACATTTCCAACTTCAGATTTAAATCACGAAGCTATCCCCTCTGGCTAAAAAAAATAATCATTTTCTTTCATCTAAGTTGTGTATGGCAACTTTTCAGTTAGGTTTTTATGTAGATCTCATGTGTGTAGGAACCAGCTGGCTAAGTTGGATTTCATCAGGTTTTTCAGAGTGGCTTCAAGACAGTTGTTTCCAGACAAAGGACATTAAATAATTCAAGAAAGTTGTCAGTTAAGTATGCAATAGGAAAAAAGCTAAATGGAAAAAATTAAACAGTAGCATAATTTTGTAATAGGGAGGGATAGGCTGGAACCACAAGAGCTGGACTGGTTTAGATCAGTGGTTTTCAGCCTGTAGCCTGCAGATCTGTCTTCTCTGGGAGATGATTCTGAGGGGTCAGTGAGAGGAGATTAGGGGAAACAGTCACACGTGTGCTTGAAGAAGCAGAAGACTGTTGGGCTGCAGAGAAAATACCTGGAAAAGTGAGGTATGAGGGGAAAATGGCTGTTGCGTGCTTTGAGCACTGCTAAGCCTGAGCTACGGAGCTTGGAGCTAAGCAGTGATGCTGGTTCTAAGGGCTTTCTAGCGTGGATGCAGGCTATGCAAATGGCCTGGGGATCTGAGATTCTGTACCTATGTGGTGCTGTATCATGCTGTATGATCTTCCTCCATCTGTTTGAAAATAGTCTAGAGATGTCTGTTTTCCATGTTACTGTATGGTATAAAATGATTGGAGGGATCACCATCTTGATGACATACACTTGAAAAACCTGCTTACAGTGTAGTCTTTATGGATACGCTGAGATGAGGCATTCAAGGTAGTAGGTTTCTTCCTGCTTCGGGGCTTCAAAACCAAAAGAGTTGTTTTAGAATGATTGTTATGTGTGTATTATTAACTAAGGCCACTTTTTGGACAAGTTTTAAAGATGTCTCTGTCTCCCATATGACGTGTCAAAGATGTTCCCCTCTTCTTGAGTTAGCCCCTCTTGAACTTTGTATTTCTTTTTAAAAATAGAAGAAAGCTCTACAAGCACCAACTTTTAACAATTTTAATGTAACTCATGTTGACATCCTCTCTTGTTGCTGTCAAACAATCTTTTGTGAAACTGAATTAAGGCTTTATAGGGAATTGAATAGCTTCCTGTGAACAATGGAAAGAAGGAATCTCCCAGTATTTGAAATATGTGACACAATACACAGTGGGTTCTGTGTATAATCAGGCTTTCATCTGTATTCTCATACGAGTTGAAAAAAGAACTTTGCAAAGGGTTTTTAAGGTAGGTTCTGAACACGTTCTTTTGGTGATCAGAAATGAATTGCTTTAAATATCTATAAAATTAAGTTTCTGGTGACACTTCCAAAAGATTTTGTGACATAGGCTCCTTCTAAATGTATTTCATAAGGCTTGCAGCTGAATGGCTGCTGCATAGGAACGTGGGTTTTCAGTTTTTCAGTGTCTTGTGTTCATATTGAACATCCATCTGTGTGCTCTGAAAGTAAATGCATTAAGACTAAAAGATCTGTTGTCAAGAAGCAAGTTCAGTATCCAAGGTCAGTTGCTGTGTCTGGGAAAGAAGAGATTGGTTCCTTTTCAAAGTAGCATCTGTTGAGTAACTCTTGGTAGAAGCAAGTCTGCGGGAAGGCAGAGCTGTGTGTTGGGAGATGCTGCTAGAGGCCCACTGCAGGGTGAGGTTCTGCAGCTGGAGTGCTGCTGTAGCCAGTGCTAGTCAGGATTGGGTTAGTGCACAGAGCTCTGCAGGGCAAGTTGCTTTGAGTTGTGCTGGGACTTGAAATTGGTCAATTTGAGCATGAAATTCCCTCAGAGGACAGCGAGAAGAATTGGGACAAATGATAAAGGGAGGCACACAGGCAAAAAGAACCTTCTGAGGATGTTTGTTTTGCATGACGATGTGTAATAAATGGTGTAATGGTTTGTTGGGATCTGATAAATGTAGATACAGTCCCCCATCTTTCTGGCTTCTTCTTGTCATCCCTGTATAGGTAATCTTCTGTAAAATCAACCTATTCATCCCATTTCTGAATGCTTTGGATTTGAAAATTGCTGCATTCATGATAGAAATTCGAAGGCAAGGTTGAGTATGGGAGACAACTTGAAGATTTTCCCGGTGTTTGCTGAAGCACTTGTTCTCATCCCATGTTTATAGATAAATTCTGAATTCTTACCTCTGTGTCTCAGACAGAATAGCAACCATGAAATGAAAAATATGCAGTGAAAGCTGATTGTCTTCAAGCCGCTTATTCGAGATAATGCCTTGGTTTGGTGGAAATGGCTTGGGAGATATGCTGTTGATGCACGACTTTACTGTTTCCCTTATAATTTAATATACCTTGCTAATATTGAGATTCTGCTGAAGCCCTCATCAGAGATTACGGTGAATTTAATCTCAGTACAAACTTAATTTTCGTGTTCTCCCAATGTCTAAATTCCAATATTTGTGTATTATGGTATTATCCTGAATATATCTAGCAATGTTAAATATGCATATAAATGACTTTATATCTGTGTTTGAATGTTTATGAGTATGAATAATTTCCCTTCTAGTTCACTTGTACTCTTTGCTTGTCCAAATACTGCACGAACAGGGGGGTTACTTGTGATTTTAAGTAATACTAAGCTCCCTCTTCAAAACAACGTTGAAGTAAGAATCTGGGCCTCTACAGCCTTATCCAAAAAGAGATTTTATATCAGGTTGGAATATCCACTCCGTTTTTGTATTCTTCTGTATGTGTTGACAGAGTACATTCTCAGAATCCATACAGATAATATTTGAAGTTACAGTTACTCAATGATAAATAAATGAAGTAATTTATTTTGCTCTTCTGTTTTCCTCAGTGAATTTATGTTTTATTTATCACTTAAATGATTTATCCTCAGCTCAAGAACTCTGCTGACTTCTCAGTAAATGTGAACTAGTGGTAAGCTGCAAAGAGCTTTTAAAAACGCTTTTAAGATATCTTTTACCTATTACAATGCTTTTATATTAGGAAACAAAATCTTAGCTAACACTTCTTATAATGAGACCCTTCTGAAAGGAGAATGGCAATTTCCCAGACAGGTGAATGGCCTCTTCCAGCAACCAGGTTAGCAGACATATGGCACAGTGGATTAGAGTTTGAAAGGGTTTATTCTTAGCTTAGGTCGAAGCTGTGGCAGAATGGAGTTGAATCAGTCTGAAAGTGTGCTTTCTGCTGAGGTGAGGAATGGTAAAGCTGATAGCCACATTTGTATTTCACTGCCTGATTTTTGTAGCAATTCTTTAACTGACAAAAAAGGGGGATAAGGAGAAGCATTAGAAGGAAAGGTATTTGTGATGTCTGTTAGTTTTACAAGAGAAGAAAAACTGCCCCTTGAGAAAATTGAAAGTGACAAGCTCTGAATTTGTCCCTAGTATTATACAGAAAGAGCAGTGAAGGATCAGGATCACAGTTTTTTCCATGGTGTTTCTTTTAATTTGTTAGGTTTTGCCTTCACTTTTTTTGCTGTTAAATTTATGACTAATGGATGTCTAGAGCTAGCAATTCCTTGTCCCATTTCTTTGGTATTTCTTCCAGCAGTTGAGCAGTCCTCATTTTTACCTGATCTCCATTCACTCTTTGCTTACTTTCTTGTGGTTTACAAAGCTTCGTGTATTGCGTACTTTTATCTGCATGTTTTGCTTCTCCTCATCCTTTCCTTAGCAATATATCGAGAGCTTGGCTAAAAATCTTAACTTTCAATTAAATATTTCAGTAAACATTAGTACAGGGGTGGTTTTCCCCAGTTTTAAAGAATAGGCCTGCTTTACTAGGTTGTAACTTCTTCACAGAAGTGTGCTTATTTGTGTCACTGCATCACTTGCCTTCTACTAGACGAGTCAACATTTGGAGTTGTAAAGTTGGCTTTTTCAGTAAATGGTAGTGTGTATGTATCATTTGTCACTCAAACCCGTATTTAAGAAGAGCAGGAAAAGGAGGAAAACAGTGTGGTGTGGAGTCCAGAGTTTGTGCAAACCTATGGAGGAAAAGACTAATGTACATCATCTACAGTTTGTGTTAACCTTTATTATCCCACTGGCTGTTTAATCTTTCTTATGCTGATAATGGTGATCCTCGTTACAGGCAGATGCAGCGGAAGCTGGAAGCGCCTGCAGTCACTTATGCAACTTATCGAGGTTCGGCAAGGATTAGGCAGCTACTGAAGAATCAATCAGAAACAGCTGAAAAAGGAGAAGAAAGTATTGAAAACACAGATGCTTCAGTGGTCAGAGAAAATGGGGACATCCATACAAGTGTGTCTCTGAAATCAGAACACTTAATAAGAGAAAATGGAGAAGATGAGGGTAAAGGTCATGAAGTTGATGCCCTAGTGAACTCTTCTGCAATTAAAATGGGAAGGAAGAGGTCTGGTAAAGCTCAACATTGCATGGGTAGCAGTAAACATGAAATAACTGCAAAGGCCACAACTTCTCATGAGATAGACTTCAAACCTACACCTGCTTCAACTGCAGCAAATGTTAAAAGGACATATTCACTAGATTCATTAGTGTCATCTAGTAGCAGAAACGGTGAGATCTTAACCAGTTCCACTTCCCAGATTGCCAGTTCCCTTAAAACGAGTTCTGCAGATGATTTGTTCAGCAAAGAGGATGGGCTGCTGCGAGATGCAGAAGCTGTGTTTCAGACAGACAAAAATGCCTCTTCTAACTTTGATAAAGGAAATGACTGTAGTAAAACAGCTAATAAGGAGGCCACAAATGAAATGCAGGGTGATTGTTTGCATTCACCCAGATCAAAAAGTGAGACAGTTAATGAAGAACTGCAGGTGGGTAAGGGAGAATTTTGCTGTAATCATCAAATGGATAGTCACTCGGAGCTAATGTTGGATGTCCAGAGGCTTCATTCCAGTACCACTACATTTCAACAGCAAGTGGATCAGCGTACAGGTAGTGCAAATAAAAACAGTGATCCAAGAAGCAGCGATACACAGAAAATCGTGGCAGCTGTAGGAGAGCAGAATCCACAGAACTTTATTGCTACTGTTCCTTTGCCTTTTAATGAACAAGTACCTATTTTGTTTAGCATGGAGTCCAAAGGAGAGAAATGTGTAGCTGGAAGTAACCTAACTACTTCAGTGTCATCTGTTAAAAGTGGTGAAGATACTGTCATGGACAGGGGGACTGGTAATGAAGAACTGTTAGGGAAATCAGTACATTTACAAAGCGATCACCAGTTAACCCATGTGGAGAATTCTAAGGATGCTGCCACACAGCAGACTTTTTCACCTGGTCTGGAAATTGCGGGTGAGGAAACAAGGAAGGTTTTACCTGAAGTTGCAGTGGAAAACCTTGCCAATGTGTCATCATGCATAAATGGGTGTGAAAGTGTGAAATCTAACTTTGATGATCTCACAGCACCTCTCTCCATAACTTACGAGCCTTCCTTTGAAGCTGGAGGGTGTTGGTCAGCTCCTCTGCATCCCAGTTGCAAGTTCAGAAATAAAACTGTAGGGAAAAGAGAAGTTGGTTTGAAAGATGAGAGAGAGACACTTTTTTGTTCTGATCTTGAACGTGAGAGGAACAAATCCTTTGAGCCTACAGAGATTGGTATCTCTGAAGACTCTGCTCCTGTCCACAGCCGTGGTCCTGTTTCCCCTGAAAGTGTTCAAGATACTCCTTCTAAACCATTTGTTGCCCTCGCAGAAGGTAACACAGCAAAGCCTGCACCTTGCTCTTTAACCCCTGTGGACAAGACAGACAATTGTACTACTGCCGCTTCTAAAATTGAGAAGACTGGTAAGCCTGGGGTTGCTCCTTTTCCTCCTGAGTGTAAAGATTGCATCTTTGAACTTCCCTCTCCTATATCTAAGATGCAAGAAAAAAATCAGGAGGATTCTCATTCTGCCTTGGGCAATGGAGGAAGACCTTTGACAAATCACGCTGCTTTTGTCTGTGAAGGCAGCATTGATGTAGACATCATTCCTGAATCTCCACCCATTTCTGAAGATAGATGTATTAATTTTTCAGGCAGTAGTAAGCATAGGCTGTCTCCCTCAGTACTTGATTCTTCATCTGACAACCAAGGAAAAAGGTCTTCTCCTGCCACTCACTCTGAAAATGGCCAGACTGCTAGATGGTCTGCTGCTTCTGAGCAGGATGGCTTTATTTTTCCAGCTGCTAAGCCTAGGAGAACTATTCCAGAGGACAAAGTAACCAAGGTGGCACTTTGCTCAGGAGACCCAAGAGCTTTGTGTCCAGGTGGTTCCCTGGAGCCTGAGCTTAGTCTAGCTACACTTGATAGCTCTGCTGTAGGAGTAGATGTGGGGCATGTTTGCATCTCCAGCCCCTCTTCCCCTACTCTGGGATCCAGAAAAGCCTCCAACCTTTCTGTTTCTGCCATGGAAATGTTGGGCACTGCTCAGGGGAGCACTAATTCTTCCACTGACATAACTAGTGATGGTGTAAAGGAGGTCTTCTGCATGCAACAGGCAGATGAAAGTGTCTTGGCAGTGGCAATGCCTTTGAAGTCCTTGGAAACAGTGTCCGAGTCAGCCTGTACTGAGAGTGTGTGCAGAAGCGCTGTAGGGCAGGTGGTACTTGGTTACTGTCCTCCTATTGCAGAAGCCTTTTGTGTGATGGATAATGAAATAGCTGCTGCACCTACGGAGTTGAAGGAGCTGTGTTCTGAGGAGGTAGGAGAAGATACTGATGTGAAGGGGCAAGAATGTGCTAAATTCCAAGATGCTGCTGTTTTGTTTAGAAAAGCTGAGGAAATCGTGGACTCAGTTTTACACTTAGCTATAGAAGAAATAATAGCAAAACAGGCCATTGGTATTTGCCAGCTTTGTGGGAGCAAGGATAGTTTAACAAATACTGATTTTCTACATGATCAGAAAGCTGAAACTGTACAGCTGAAAGCAGAAGAAATCCAGTCAGCTGTGCAGTCGTTAAAGCATTTTAATGAGAGCAGTAGAGGCTCATCTTCAGGTACAAGAAATGAAACAAGTCATCAAGATGAAAAGATGCTATCTTATACCCCTGATAAAATTGACCTGCACAGTGCACTAACACTGAAAGCAAAAGAAACAGTTGATGAAGTCATTAACTCAGCCATACAGAAATTAGCATCCAGTCAGTGGCAAGGCAGTGAAAGTAAAAGGCTTTCTGAAAAGGTCGAGCCTAAGGCTGAAACATCAACAGTTTTAAACCTGGATATTGACTTACCTGCCAAAGCACAGAAACTAACAGAAAAAAAGAAAACCCGGAGTGTAGCTGTAAACTGCGAAAAGGGAGATTGTCCGCATCCTCCTTTTCTTCCATCTAATATGGCAAATGGCATGGACTGGCCCCCAAGAGGTGAAAAGGTACCAACTAATGCATTTACACGTCAAGCAAATGGGTTTCTACCCACTGGAAGTTCAGCAAGGCCAGAATCAGATCTTATGGCACCAGAAGAAGAGAGAGACAATAGAAGTGAGTGTGAATATATGGCTGCAGCAGAGATGTGTAGCAAAGCTGGAGCATCAGCAGCTAGTAGAGAATCTGATGGATCTTTACATTTAGTACATAGAGATGCTACTGTGACAGAAGAGATGCTTTTGTCATTGCAGTTAAAGGATTCTTGCAGTAATACAAATATGCTGGAGTGTTTGTTGCAGCCAACTATAAATGATAATTTGTCATCTTTTGTGTCTGATGAAGAATGTATCAGCGTGCAGAGTGAATCTAAAGACAGAAGCAGTGCTTGGGGGTCTTTGGAGCGCAGTGCAGAGGACAGTCTTTATGGACGCTGCAGTAGAGAGGCTGTAGAAGTACCTGCGCAAGTAAAAGCAACCTTAGAAGATTTAAAGGCAGTGGAGGGTAAAGAGGAACTAGCAGAAGGGGCAAGTGAAATAGCAGAGGTTACTGTTGGATTAAATACACAGTTCATTGTACCTGAATTGTCTGTAATTGGAGAGGATAATGAAGAGGAAAACTGCTTCAGCACAGTCTTGGCCCATAATAATGGGAGTCTGAAGCAGGTACAAATGAAGGATGGAGAAATGAAGAGAAATGATCAGTTTGAAGGAAATGGTCTGGACTCTGGCAATGACATGAAGGAATCCACTGATCTTTTGGCCTTTTCCCCACTAATTGAACAGTGGGAAAACAGTTCTTTTACTATCATTTATGAAGGTGCTCTTCAAACTGAGAACAAATCTGTGTCAACTGATGGCATGCAAACTTGTTTGCTTTCTTCTTCTGATTTGCATTCAGATAATGCAGATCATTTAATGTGTGAAAGAGCAAAGAATAAGCATGAGACAGCCTGCCTTTATGGGAAGGATAACAAGCTGAATGAAGCAACAGATAGCCGTAGCTCAGAGTCATTTCTGAGCGTGGAGGCCAAGCGCTATAGAGTGTATCCTTTCTCTTTGTCTCCAATATACGAAGATGATAGCTCTCAAGAAGACTTACTTTCCACAGACGTGTCACCAGAAGGCCATCCTAGTGGAATATCTAAAGATAACCCTGACCACGCTTCTGTGCTTTCTCTTCTCCAGTCAGTTTCTGAGCGCTTACAGTTTTCTTCTCAGTTCAGTAAAGAGGAGGAGGAAGGAGTGGAGGATGAGGAGGACGAGTCATCATATGAAGAAAGTATGCTTAATGTTGAGAGAGAAGACAGCTGTTTTTCCAGTCAGTGGAGGAGAAATTTAAACCCAGCCCTTCAAACAAATGACCAAAATGGATCTTTGTTTTCTGAACAATCACTTTTTCTTTCAAAAGAACTTGACTCTAAAGAGCAGCCAGAGCTGTTTCCAGATGCAGCTTCTCCCAGTCAGACACCTTGTAAGCCAGTTCCGCAGAAAGCTGATGCTGCTCTTGAGCATCCTCCTCCAAGCGTGTACTACCAGTACTTGAAATCTGCCAGCAGTTGCTCCTCTGAGAAGGGAACCAGGTTTGGAAGCCTTCTCCAGGATATGTTTCTGCCGAAGATTCACTGGTCTCAAGACAACATCGTGCCAAAATTGGGAGAATTGTCAGCGGTAAGATGTTGTGTCACCTGCTATTAATAATCAAAGAGATTAGCCCCGATTCCAAATTGTCTCTCCCTGTTCTGCTTACTCCCTTTTTAAAGTTAATTCATTATCATAAACAAAAGTAATTAAGCTGTTCAAGACCATAGGTTATCTTGGGCTTGGTTTTTTTTTTAAAGTCCTCTAATAAAATAATTTTTTAAACACTATTCTTGGTTCAGCAGATAGAGGAATGTGACAATATTAAAACAGAAGATGTGAATAGAATACACAACTGGAAAATACACATAAGAGCAAGCCTGTCTTGTACAGACTTGTCCATGTTCAGGACATTTCAACCTGAAGAAGATGGACTTATGCATGAAAAGTCTTATTTTGGTCCACTTCTGAGATTAGTGGAGCTGTATTGTCCAAAAAACCCAAATAAATATCTGTTTACTGGGCTACATGATTGTTTTATCACGGTGTTCTACGAATTGTAGCTCAGTTAGCAAGAAATGTAGCTGCTTCTGAAGATGAGCATTTTTATTTAGTTAGTTATAGCTTATTTAAAGCAATGGCAAATAAGGGTATGGAAACAATTATTTCAATATTTGGAAATTGAAAATGCCACATAGACGAATTGCATAACTGAAGAAAGTCTTTCCATGATGTTGGGAATATTTCAGTTAGTGTTAGAAGCCTCTTTTGGTTTTGCCATTGTTAAGATATGCAGTTTATTGTTTGCTGAGAAAGGGTAATGCATTTCCAGAAGTCATAACTTTTACAGAGGTTCTTCCTTTCTAGCACTTAGGCTTTATGTTTATTGTTTGAATCTTTTACATCAACTCCGAATGACAGTGAAACAAGTCTGTTGTTTCTGCTCTCATGTTTCTGCAACTGTTTCTACAGTTGCATACGTTTATAGAAATAGTAAACCCAGAATTATCTGTCTGCTTTGTGCTACTGTTGTAGATGTTAATAGTTGTTTTCCATGTCCTTTTAATTTCAGAACCTCATTGATAGGGCAAGTCTCAAATATAATCCAAGACCAGGAAAGGTAAGTAAGCAGAATTTGTGTCGCATAGATTTGTCAGTATATTACACGGAGTAATTTGTTACACGTTTTCTGTTTTTTAATAGTGCATATACTTGGGCAAAAAGATGAATAGGTTTTGTTCCATTCAGAGAATAACTGTCTGCGCTGCATGTTGCAATGGGCCCTCATTCATATGCGTTGTATGTTGTTTCAGATTATTATTTATGATATTTATGGCGACAAAAGTAAACAAGAAGTTCATTCTGATGTGCTAGATACCACGTCCTGGATCTTTCCCATTGGAGCATTACTTAGGATAATTAGAGGATGGTAAGAAATCCAGGTCATATTTAAATGGAGTTTCCAAAAGACTGCCTATGTTTCCCTTGTGTTTTCATTTATTTATGGCACATGTCTGATCTGCAAGAGTGTCTTTTTCTTTCTTTATAATTAGATACCAGTGAAAAAAAGCATGAAACAAGGCTTCACATGCTGCAGTACAAAAAAATAAATTGCTTCTCCTGGGAGCTAGCTTCAAACAGAAAGTTGCTAATAGAACCACAAGTAAGTTTAGACTTCCTGCCTGAAGTGCTAAGACAGCACAGCCATAATCATCACTAGAAGCATGTGTATGCCAAAGAAAATGTTTCTTTTACAGTTCAGTTCCATTATACAGTAGCTGTTGCAAAAGAACCATAAAATGAACAACCTCAGCTGCTGTTTGTAATGTAGTGTTTAGAGGAATGTGGATGTGGAAGGCTATACAAGTACCTTTAAGGCAGATTTTGTAAGTTTCTTGGTTTGCTGTGGGAAGCTGCGTCTGGGACCATGTCAGTTGCATTGGAATTTAATTGGTGAGGCTTACAGTGAATGTTTCTGATAGTAAGCCATAGTAACAATGCATTTATACAGTTTTGAGGCAGCCTCATTTTGTTTTGCATATATTTACTTCATGTCCTAAGAAATACTGAATGCCATTATTGTATGTATATGTTTTATGCCTTGCATAGTATCTGCCTGAACAGGACATGTTTTGATGTTTCAATTAATACATTTGTTCTGGTCAAATAAGGCTTTTTATTTACATTGTGGTTTAGCTTTTTTTCTTATGCAGGTAATGTTTTAAGTGGGGTTAGGCTACATCCTGGAGGAGAACGGTGTGTTTTACTTGGAAAGCACCGAAGTACAAGCCCTGTATTTATCTAAATTGAATGTGACAACTGAGGTACAGCAACGGAAAGGTGTTATAGTTGGCTTGATAAGAAGAGCTCATTACTGAACAACATGACGTGTGCTGTATAAGAACAGTCTTACCTAACTGTAACATCTCAGTTCATGATATCAATATTACAGTTGGATTTTTTATGAGAAACCAAAGTTCCAAGGTCGGAAGCATGTACTAGAAGAAGGAGAGGCAGTGCTGGATCACCTTTGGGATCTCCCAACCATGAAGCATCATCGAAGAAACCTCACAGTTGGTTCAGTCAAACATGTAACAAAGGTATAGACTTTGTTAATAATATGCTTGTATACATAAATAGTTTATGTTGGCCATGGTGGTATGCTGCTAGAAGTGGACAGTGTGTATATGCTGTGTTTCTGATCTTAGTGAAATTTGCTATGAATCAGGGTTCTCATTTTAAAGAGAAATTCTAGGGATTTTGCTATGCTAAATTTCCTTTTCTTTCTGAAGATAATGAGCAGAGGGATTATCTTTATTTGTCACCACCTATACCTGACACAATAAAGGTAAAGGTAAACCCTGTTAGAAATCAACCTGTCCAGTTAAATTAATTTAAATGGAATCAATTCATTTTTATTTTGTTTCTCAGAGAAGTGTTTTGCTGCCACGTCAGAGGTTAGTAGTTGAGTTTCCAATCCCGTTTGTACAGTGTAGCCTCAAATTTGTTACTGCTCTCTCTGCGACTTTGTGCCATTGGTAGGGTGGCTGTGTGAACAAGTGGTACACCTACAGCATCTGGCTCTGAGTACAGCCAGAAGTTTAAAAAGCACTTTGTTGAAAAGATGGGAATCAAATGCCTGAAACTAACTATAATGCATCCATTGTTATTCAGTGAATGAGGAATATATTTACCCGATCTTGTGATTTAAGAAGACTTAGTGCTCTTGTTTAGCGTAACATTCCAGTTATTCACAGGGTAATGGTCCTTTACTGCAAGTGAATTGTCATTTGTATCACAATGTGAAGAGTTTTTCCTAACAAGTCGGGTTTCTCTGTTCTCTGCTGGTATAGAGGTCATTTTAAAAGGGATAGCCTTTTTGTCATCAATACGGGGCATAATGTCAAACAGTTAGAAATGCTTTTTCATTCTCTTACAGACTTAAACAAATTCCCAAGGGGGTGGCTGAAGGCATCAGTAATGAACTTAACATTTATTTGAGCTAAACAAGTTAAAAGTATTTGACCAATATGGAATCTGAATATTAATCAAAAATGTGGAAGGCTGGTAAATAATTAAAGAAATGCCACAATAACATGTGGAGCTATGATCTGAAGCCAAGGGAAACTGGGTGTGTCTTGGGTATCAAAGAAAACCCTTGCATAGAAAAGACACTGTGGTGAGCTTTGTCATGCTTGCTAAAAGCCTTTGTAATATAACTGAGTAGTTTTGAGCCTTGTTTTTCTTCCAGTATGGGGTTCATTTGTATGGAACGCAGATGGAAAGCTTTGTTACAGTACTCTAGTTCAGTAATCACCACTGTTTCTCATGTAACTTAAATCTCTATCAGGTAGGTATGGTTGGCTGGGAGAGCTTTACTGTTAGTCCATAGGGCTGTATGGAGCTAGTGTGGATGTCGAAGTCACGAAGCTGGGTTTGACCTGTAAACCTTGATTTGTGAAAGCATCCCTCTTTTTTTAGCTTGTATTTTAGTAGCTGCTATGGAACTGCTTTTGGAAGGCAGTTTGCCAAAGTGCTAGCTTATTTATTTCTTGTGGAAAATATAGGCATTGTTTTTAACTGACAAATAGCTGATTTTTTAGGCAGCTCATGTGCTTGCAATCTGCAGGATCATGTGTTTTACAGTCATTCCGTTTTTCATAGGGTGGGTAGCTCAGTGGCTTTTCCCCTGCCTACTTGGGTCATATTGGCTGTGTGACCATGCTGTCTGACTTCTGATTCTTCAAGTGGCTTTTTATGGTGCTTGTTTAATGGGTGCTCAGATGCCTTAAATTAGCAGATTTGAAAATTGGCTAAGTATTTGAGAAGAGAATGGCTTGCCAGGAAGAGAAAACCAGATGTTTACTAAAGGAACTGTAGGAGGTACTTTTAATGTTATTTTTACTTTTTACGGGGGGATGCTAGTGAGCTGAGGAGCAGTCTGTCAGTAGCTTTATGTTCTGATTTGGCTTCAAGCCTCCACAAAAAGCAAAGATTGTGTTAGCTTTGCAGTTAGCTTGTGATTTGACTTACTGTGGATACGCATTAGATGTATGCATGTGTGTTTAATTTGAAGGAATTGGGAGAAGTAGGGGGAGATCCCAAAGGAACAGACTGTGCAACTAGTAAAGCGAAGACCTATTTGAAGTAGAGTCTGAACCTCTGACTTGCCTGACTAAGGCAAGTCAGCAAGAGCACAGGCAAGCAAAATCTGCTTGCGCACACAGATTCAATGCATCTCCTGCAGCACAGTGTGTTTTGTCAAGTCAGTTCTCTGGTCTACTGCAAATGCATATATTGGTCTTATGTAAAATGATGACTTTCTCTACCTGATTCTAGAAGACCAAAAGGAGTACTTAATGTTCCTTTCCCAAAAACAAGGGAAGAGCTGCTGACATTTCCATTCTGGAGTAATCTCGTAAACCACTATTTTGGAGGCTGTCAGGAGATCTGAAACAGCAGTTTATGATCACTGTCTGCAAGATAGTTAGGCAGGAAATAACTGGATTCCTTGTGGACTCTCTCCTTAAGCAAAGTTCTTTTGTAATGGCAGTGTTCACAGTATTCCATAAAGGGCATGTTTCATTTGTTTGGTTTGCTAAGTGGAAAGTTACTAATTCAAGCAGGGACTACTCTGTTAGATGCAATAGGAGGACACCCAGCAGCTTCAGATTGTGTCGTTTGCTAGTTGGCATTTGTAAGACAGTAATAATTGATTTCCTTAATATTTTCTTTAACTAGCAGCCCTGTTGTGTTCTGTAGTTTGGTTTGGTGGTGATGGGCGGTAGTAAGAGTGGTACAGAGCAGGAGCGCTGGGACAAAGAACTATGACTGAGTATAAAGGGCTGTCTTACCAATTTCTCTTTAAAGGGCTGAGTAAAAAGCTCTGTCTTACCAACAGAGTAAGATTTAAAATAAAGAAATGCTGCAGTAGCTGACTTATCATAGGAACAAGCTGTGTATCAAAAGTACGATGTGTCTAGACTGTATTAAAAAGCAGTTGTGTGGATATCAGAAGTAATTAGGCCTGGTTTTTAATAGACTCTTCTGTCATCATTGTTCTCATATTTATCTTAAGCAACCATACTGCAGTCATTCTTTGTCCTGGTGTTGACATAAAAGGCTACCTCATGTAAACAGGTTATCTTGATCATTTCTGTCACCACAGCTTTCAGGTCCAAGGAAAAGACCTAACAGTGATGAAATTAACTAGCTCTGCTACTCTATTAGGGCTGTGACCCTAGAGCCAGAAGAACAATAAGCAGCCAGTACCACCTTGAGAGTGTTGAAGACTTTAGGTCTGTTGCTTCTGATAGAGCTCTTGGTAGCACTAGAAGAATGTCATGTCATCAAAGAGTAATATTTCACACTCAGGTCTTGAGGGCCATCGTAATCCTCTTCCAAGGGAGCCTTTTCTGCTGAGCACCATGTTACTGTTCTGCAAGTGTCTGCTCTCCATGAGCTAGCACGAGTATTCTCCATGCTTTTGTAAGCACCTCTGCTCCCAAAAGACCATGAGGGACACACAGGTACTGCTGATGACTCCGTGGGAGGTAGGAGGAGAATACCACAGAAGGAAGGAAGACAGAGTGTGGTGCCTGGAGGCTGTGACCTACCTGAGCATCTGCTGGTTTTGTATTAGCATTGGAAATGATGACAGATAGCTAATCTGTTTGCTGTGCTTTTTATTGTGTTTGCCTGACGTGTCAGTAGGATAATGAATATGATATGAGTTTTGACTGCATGTGGTGGGGGTGACAGGGCCAGGGTGGTTATAGGGAGATAACTTTCCAGTTTGGGATCTGGCCTGAAACACGGTGTTAATAGTTTTGCATGTGAGTATCTTATGTCAAAATCTTGACGCCTTGCAAATGAAAGGGCTTCAGACTGAAGGATCTAGTTCTCAGCCTGAACACTATCGTATCTATGTGGTTGGCATTTGGTTTCTGAAGACGGTGGCTTTATTAGGAGAGTTAAAGAAGCCTCTGGAAGTAATGATGCCTATTAAATACGTTCAGACAAATATGAACATGTCAGGGCAAATATTTACCAAGCTAAAGCTCACATGCTTGAATTATATAAAGTAATAGCATAGTATGTCAGTGTACATCAGCAGATGCGTAGTGTTCACCTCATACAGAAATCCTGTATTTTACTTTTTTTCTGCAGTCTGTGAATTAACATATGTGAATTGAACTCAGTATTTAAGTCAAAATGTGTATTTGTGACTTTATATTTTCTAAGCATGGTTTTTTTAATGTACTCACCGAAACATGTTATTACCATTAAAACCATATATTTGAATAGCTTTTGATGACAACCTCAGCTTACTGTGTGGCGCTTCATGAAAAGACATTGCGGTCTTAATCTAATACACATAAAAATACCATAAAAACGATTATCTTTTTTTATGACTGTCATTATCTGGCTTGAGAGAGATCATCATAAACAGGAGAGATCTTAATATGAGTGCTTGTGCTTTACCCCTTTGGAGAACTGCTACATTCCTCATCTCTTGAGGTGGAGCCTGCTTTGTGAGCTTCCAGGTCAGGAGGGTGGACTTGAAAAGGAGAGCACAGGCTGACTTTTCTTTAGACTTCAAATGAGGGGGGAAAAACCCAACCCACAAAGAAACCGAAACGAAAGAAAGAAATCCAGCCTTCCCCTGAATTAAAATTAAACATACTCTGTCTCATATTCTGTCTGAGCCTGCAGGCAAAGATACTTCATTTTGCTACTTGTCTAGGCTTGTAGGTACGTTGCTTCAGGATTCATCTGAAACTATTAGGGTCTATCGTCATAACTTGTGGAATTTCCTATAGGTGCAACTTCTAGTTTCCTGCATCATGCTTTGTTGTCGGATTCATGGGTTTCAGCCATATTACATGTCAGGTATTATTTGATAAAACCACCAACTTCATATATTTATCTGTGATTTAGTAAGCTACATAGACATGTAGCTATTGGGAGATTTTCTTTTTTAAATTGGTCTAGCAATATACTTAGAATTGAGGAATGTTGTTCCTTAGCACTTTGCATAAAATAGCATTGTACTAGGAAGTCTTTTTTCCTAGTTTTTCTGAGTTTGCTCATCTGAATCTGGTATTGCAGTTTTTGTTCTAAAAACAAATTATGTGCATTGTTTGCAAGGTATAATGTAGAGGAAACACAATTGTGCATAAGGGAGGGTTGCCAAAACAGTGTGCTGTGTTACTTCAGGCCTCGTGGAAAATGAAGTAATATCCTGAAGCCCATCTATTATAATTGCTGTATTTATTGCTGGCAGTTAAATAATTACTGAAAGAATTTTGCTAACCAGGAAGAGGTATATTTCTAGGTGGGATGTTACTCCATCATTCGAAAGCTCCACCTAATACCCATGTGGAAAAGGAGAGCACGTGTGGTGTCACAAGATGGGGTGCTCTGTCTGTAAGAGCTTTTGTGCCCTGTTGGGTTTCTCTGCAGGCTCTTGTGTTCTACTCTTCAGGCTCTGGAAGAAGCCACAGACGATGTAAGATCTCAACCATGGACCCTGCCTGGATCCTCAACAAATTCACTAACCTCATGTTTCTCTGAGCGTACCCTCAGGGACAGCTTCTTACGCCTCTTCTCTAATGCACATGCATGGGGCATCTTCCTCAAGACACATTTAGCTTTTTCCAGGTCTCTCTGTGTTGTCAAAGCCCTTTGGCCGAATGCAAATAGGCCTGTGTTTCAGAAGGGTAAGGGGAATGATGCTTTGAAGTTATCACTGAGAACTGAAGGACTCCAGCTACAGCTTAACAAACTAAGCGCATGAGCTGCCTTTCACTGTAACAGCAAGACTTTTCTGTAGCACCCTGCTGAAACAGGACCTTATAGAAGGTCCTCATTGATTCATGATGTGTTTTAATGAAGTATTGGCAATGCAGTATTGGTAATGCATTTTATATAAATTTTATGCAATCTGTTTGGGTCAGTAGAATCTCTGCAAATTCTAGAGAAAATCATACATTCAAGTTGTTCTTCAACAAGGTTTTTATCAGTAGAAACTCTTGCTAAGATGACAGAGGTTGCTCCATAGTAACAGGAAAATTGCTTAAGTGTCTACTTAACAAAATAAACATTTTCTATTACTGATCTTTTTCTTTCTTTGTCTAAAATCCTGTGGATTTATTTAGCATGACAGAAAATTGAACTCATATGGCTTGAAAGCAGTCAGATGCATACAGAACTTAATTAGCACTGAGGGAGGGAGGTGAGAATGTAGTAGACATTTCTGGGAGGTTTTAGTTGTTCATGCATGTGGTATGTGTATTATGGAAGCACTGCCTTTAAAAAACTTAGTATATTACATGCCTGGTTCATCTATCAGTGCATATTGTCAAGTCCTTTACTTGGAGAGTGCTTAAGCTGAGCTTTTTGAAGGTAACACAGGAGGCATAAAGACGCAGTTCTTTGAAAGTTAATGGGAGCTGCAAATTCGCTTCCCTTAGCTTTTCTAGAAGTTCAAGTCTTCGCTTGAAAGAAGACTAAAACCCATACATGGTGTGAAGCCTGGAGTTAAATTAGAAGGGTTGAAAAATTGGGAAAAAAGAAGAAATCATTACTGGTTGTTCTCCCATTGCAATGGGGCAGACTCTAAGTGTGGATAAGACTTAACCTTTGATTTGTTTCCACAGGACTGTGGCATTCCAGAGGTAGAGTTCTGCCTGGCAGCTGGTAGTACAGAGGGACTTCCTATCCGCATTCAGGGTGCAGTTGCCAATTTAGAAGAACTGGATGTTGAGAAAAACCCTTATTTAAAAGTCAAATCAGGAGTGTGAGTACTGAATGTTTTTAGTAGCTTTTTGCCAGCAGGTAGAAGAGCAACATAATGGGATGAAATTCAATTGGTGACACAAACAGTATTTGGGGGATCTCGCTGCAAATCAGTTCACGTATGCTATATATTCTCAGCTCTGTGCTTCAGCATTGTGCTGTGTGGGCTCCTGGGAGTGGAACCAAATTTTTGAAAGCATTTTTACTCTAGTTGCTGGCAGTTTTCTGTAATTCCATCTTTGAGTGGCTTTATAAATAGAAGCAGCAGCTCAGCTATAATTAGCTTTTAGCTCATTGGAGAATAGATACTGTTTCCCTAGTCACCCACCCTGTTACAGCTATAACACTATGGCTCAATACCAGAAAATTAATACTATATCATCCAAGCATTTCTCAAGCTACAGCCATATCCTGACTTTCTGGAGAGAGGTGATGCAGTATGATACAGGCCCCTTGGTAACCCAGCCTTTCCTGTATTGAACAGAATTATCTGTTCCCTGGGTAAATGGCCAACACTTCACAGTTCCTGAAGTTTGGGAGTTCTGTGCCTCTTATAAATGGTTTCAGAAAGACATTAGCAATTCTGTTACAGCAGTGTTGAGTTTGCCTTTCATGTGAGACAAGCCCTCCTTTCTACATTCTCACAGTGCTTGTCAAGCTTGAGGTGGTGAGGGGACTGAAAACAATGTTAGTTTCAGTGAAACTGGGTATAACTTCTAACTTTGTGTTAAGCTTTAAGAAAATAATTTTCTGTATGGATCAAAGGCTTTCCCTCCATTCCTTATTTGGTTGACTTAACCATGTGCCCAACTTCTACAGTCGGCTTGCTTTTCAATTTAAAGTAGTCTGAAGGAGTCTCAGCATTTTAAATCTTAATGGCAAAATTACAATAGCCTGCTTTCCAAAGCAGTGTTTAAATCCTCATATTTAGTAACTGAAAGAACTAAGTGGGATTCATGTTGAAAGCCTTTTAATCCTTTTAATTCCTAAGTTCACAATCCTAGGTAAAACTCGATGTGTGTCATCTTTAGTACTGACACTGGTTTTGTGTAGTGGTCACAGTGTCCCAAGCTGACCTCTTAGAGAAAGTGAACAAATTAGTATTTCTTCTCTTTCATTTATGTTTAGCTTGGAGTGAGAAAAAGTATTTGAGATCTTCTTAGCATTGATGTTGCCCATGTGTTTAAATATAGCTTTGTTTTGCTGTGCTGGCAGTATCTAGAACACATTATCTAGCTCTTATGAGTACAAAAAGGAAAATTATTTTAATAAGATCTTTGTATTTGTAATTTATCTAATGAGATTAATAAGTCCTTTGTCCTTATTGTTATAGATGGCTTGCTTACTCAGACTTAAATTACAAGGGAGAGATGAAGGTCTTGGAAGAATGTGATTCACCATCTGAAGTTCCTTCAGCAGATGTAAAATCTCTGCGTCCCTTAAAAATGGTGAGGCGTGCACGATTCCCTAGTAACTTGTATGCCTTCCTTTTCCTGTAGTTGCTCCCCTGAAGGTTGTGATCAAAATGCAGCTTGGGTTCTAATGTCCTTTCAGGGTTAATCCTTATACATGTTACACTTGTCTCATGCCAGGGTGTATTTGCAGTGGTGTTATGGCAAGGCAGTCATTACAGCTTGCTGGGCTTCTGTGTCTGCCCAAGTAGAATCATGTAGTCAAAGGGAATGACTGATGAACTAGGTTGTATTCCTGGGAAACTGCTTCTGATGAGTGGAAATCAAATAATACAGAATTGAGAGGTTCTTAATTGTATTGCAACCAACACCAATTCATTAACTGAAAAGCCCTTTGGAGGTTATTGGGGTTTTTTTAAATGGTACAGCTGGGATCAGGTGAGGAGTTTGTTACCCAGTAGTATTCGTGTGACCACACATTGCACAAAGATCTTGGGAGGTGCAGCTAATCTTTTTGGTAGATCTAAATATGAGAGAGGTGTGGAAGGGTATAAAAATTCTACTGTATACTTAGCAAGCCTACAGAAAGAGAGTTTAAAAGCCACAACAGAGTAAGGCTGAACAGTTGTCTTAGTTGTAGGAGGTAGCTATCTTGTTCCCTCACAGAACATCATTCACTAACATTTCCAGGGGAAATGCATTTGTTGCATTTACTTTTTGACCACAGACATGAATATGCCTGCCTATATTTTCTCTCTCTTCTGGTGTTTATGGTTTCTTAGTGTTCTACCATGTGTTCTTAAGAAATTGAAATATATGCAACAAAGCTTTATATTCTAATTTAAAAATTTGGTCAATATAAATTAGTTTAAAGCACGTAGTAAATATTTGCTTTAGATTGCTAATAGACAACCAAGGAATATTTTTAAACTGCTTGTACTGCTGCAGGCTTGTCAATGCGCGTGATTTGTTTGCAGGACAGGTTTGTAGTGTCCCTGGCCTTTATGAATTATCAGTGCGTTTGAACTAGTGTTTCATTTAGCCAACACTGAAAGTGGTGAGTATAATTACAGAGACTTTGTGCTGTGAAAGTACTATAAATGTCAAAGTAGAATTAAGTTTTATATAAATGCATTTATTTCCCCCTTTCCCCCCTCTCTTTTTTAGGGTGGACTAAAGGTACAAATGCCAATGAATGTCAAGGTAAGCACTGAAGATGTTGATAATAATAGGTGAGCATGCTGGAAATACAGAACCTTTATTTAAGCTGTTTTCTTTTTGTTGGGTATATGATGTTTGATTTAAGTATTCAGTGTTTGCTGCTGAAGAACAAGATCACTGATGCTGTCAAGTCCGCTTTCTTACTGGTGTTTCGTGAGTTGCAAAAGTAGCAATAGTCTGGTTTTCGCAAAATAGGAGATCATGAATTTACTGAAGAATTGTAAAACTTACACAAAATATGGGGAGTTTTGCTGGCTGATGCATCAGTCGCTAATGGATGGGGATCAGGAGAGATCTTCCCATTGAACATACCAGGTTTAAAAAAAGGGAGGGCGGAAGACAGAAGGGCAGGAATAGGACCCTCCCTTCCTATACCCAGTCCCAATACAAGAGTTGTGAGACAGACCATGATCCTTTTGTGATTTGTGCAGCAGAAAGCTAATCCAGAGTTACTGCTCCTTGTCTCTTCTTTTCCTTGCTCTCCACAAAGGTAATAATGCTTTAGGTAGCTTTTAATTATACAAAGACATGCACGACAGAGGCATTTTTCTAATAAATATTGCAATAAATATTAATGCTGTTAGTACCTGATGTGTGTGCTCAGCAGATGAGGAACCTTAAGAGGGTGTTAACTGCAGTCACCAAAATAATTTCACCGAAGTACAGAGTAAGATCTCTTGTCTGCTTGTGAAGGATTAAGCTCTGCGTGTCTAGCTGTGAACCATGTAGGATTCACTGAAGGCTAAGATACACTGTCCAGGCACAGGATTACAGGATAAATTACAGTTGTATAGCTGCAGAGTATGTTTATATATGTAGAATTGTGTGGATAACTATCCTTCTGTGGAAATGTCTGCAAATAGCCAGACAGGCCTATCTAAATCCAAACAGTATCTCTTCAGCTTCTAGGGCACTCAAGAATCAGAAGGGCTGAGCAATGCAACCCTGAATTGTATTCATAGTGATGGCTTGTTGGAGGTGTGGGGAAAAGATAACTTCCACACGCTGTAGCAGTGCATGCTCCTAAACTTCAAATTACTGTTCAGGGCATACTCAAGGCATTGTTCAATATCATGTTTTCTAGATAATAATATATGGGAAAACCCACTTTCGAGGATGGTCCAAAGAGTTTTCAGAGAACATCAGTTCTGTCCCAGCTCTGTTTGGTAATGAAGAAGAATTTGAGGAAATTGGCTCAATACGTGTAGTTGGTGGAGTGTAAGTATATTTCACTTTTATATTGACTTACTTTCAACTGGGAAATTGTAACTGAATGCCAAGAAGTGCAAAGTGATTAGAATCACTAGTAAAATATTCCTAAAAGAGTATACTTTGCTTTTGTCAATTACCATCCTTGGATAAGTCTGCTTCTCCACAGCCTCAGTATTACAGTATCATACAGATATGGGTTAGGGTTCAGAGAGCCGCAAAGCCTATAGGTCCAGGGACATTTGGGCTGTAAAATTCATGCTAAAATGAGTACAGCACTGCACCAGCATTGCATCTTGCACACTTTTCTCATGTGGGGTGCCTGTGGTGCTGGAGAAGTGAACCTCAGTTCCATGGTGCTGTTCAGGGAGCCAGAAAGCCGAAAAATCCAGTGTCATGGGGGCTGCAAAATTTATGCATTGGGTAGTATGACACTGCCCCAGTGTTGGTCTTTGGACACCTTTCTCATTGGCCACCTATAGTGGTGGGGACCTCAGCCTGAGCTCCAAGATGCCGTTCAGATGGGTTTAGTTCAGAGAGCAGCAAAGCCTATAGATATCTAAGGGAATATAGGAAGATAAAAGTAAATGTGTGAGGTGTGAAGTCAGTGTTTACCACTTGGATGCCAATAAATTAGGCAACTTTGTTCTTTAATGACAGTATTCCCACAGACCTGTAATTTATTTTGCTTTATACTTCTGATAGTCTGTACTTAATCTACCCAAAGGACCTTGGGTAGGCGTGGTTACTCTTCAGTTTGACATTTTAATGCCTCTGAAGTCTATAAACTGTTTTATTGTCTTAATGGTTTTCCTTTGCCACCTGTTGGATGTTATCTGGAATGAAGAATCTACCCTTATTTTCTTGCGTCAAGGCCTCAGATTGATTCTGTGTTGCCGTGCAACACACTCACACAAAGGGCGGTGTAATGCCATCTGTTCACAAGGTAGACTCAGAGCCAGCTATTGCCAGCTATTCTAGCAAGCTACCAACTCCACACGTTATTCTTTCAGCCTTTCTTGACACCCAGCAGGATTGAACTCCTAAAGCATGCAGGATGCTTGCTCCTGTCGAACAGCTTAGCAACAAAATAGTTTTCAGATTCTTTTATTTAGGGGATTTCAGTAGAAAGATTGGATAACATACATCCTTCCAGGCTGTTGTCAGAATCTTACATGCACTAAATTCAAACTAAATGTAACTATGAGTGTTCAGATAAGCTGTTCATAAATTTATGATGTATTTGCTATCTGGGAAGCCTCAGATTATTAAAAATCATCCTTCTGTCTGTTGTGGTGGCTTTTATTTTCAATACTGTGGTAACTTAAACAGCTGAATTAATGTAAAGCAGATGGTAATAAAAGTAAAGCAATTCCTGCCTGCCAAATTCCAGTGCCAACAGAATTTGTACAGCAGTTCTGATAGTGGCAAGGGAACTTTAATGAAAGAAATGCTTACAGAAAGAAAGAGTGGGACCCACATTTTCAAAATAGAGATTTCAAAGGTGATGTGGAGATACCTTCTTTTCATTGAGCCTTATCTGCTTGTTCAAAATACTTTAAAAACTTTTGCTCCCTCAGTGCTAAAACATATTCCATACACAATATATTGTATATATTCCCTTCACTTTTCATAGGTGTTGTTTCATAGGAAACAACATTAGCATGTGACTTTTTTTTTTCTGTGGAAACCATTAATTTTGTTGCCATCTCCAGCAAGGGTGGACTCTCACCATTTATTAATACACTGAGAAGATTTGTTTGGTTTTTATCATCAGTATTTGGTGGCTTACAGTGTTTTGGCCAGCCTCTGTGTAGCAAATACTGTTACTGGGAGCATGGCTGACCAAGAGGAGATGCATGGAGAAGCATTGCACAAATAAACTGTTGTAGGAGAAAGAATCATGTGGTGGGGTTTTGGTCCTCAAAGAGCGCATCATGGGTGCTATTGTGATTTCAGACAAGCATTGCTTTGTCTGCTGAGTCTGTGATACCCATTTCAGTGTTCTAAGGATGTTCTCTTCCCCTTTTGTTACAGAAAATCATGTGTGCAGTTGTTTTGCTTTTAGTTATTTCTCTTTTGTTGTGTGGTTTGCTGTAGATGGGTTGCCTATGATAAGGAGCGTTTCAAAGGTCATCAGTACTTGCTGGAGGAGGGAAATTACGAAGACAGACACTCATGGGGGGGAACTGATAGTATCCTGTCTTTCCGGTTCCTTCAGGCTGTAAGTAATTCTATGAATTTCACACAAATTATCTACACACAAAGAGGATGGTTATTCTTTGTATATGGTATGGCTGTCTTGGGTTTAAGTTATCCCACGTTTTGCCAAAGTTTATTCTCATTCTTTCCCTACTTCATGAAATCGGGACTGCACTGTAGTCATTGCAAAGCTGAAGCAGGTTCTAAATAGCCTTTATAAAGTTCATACAAAGAAGGTATCACGCAGAATTCCTTTTCTACCTGCCAGATTTTCCAGGTATCTCACTTCTGCCCTTCAAGGTGCTTGTATCTCTAGAACAGAATTTTCTTTAAAGTTGAGTGTGCAGAAGTGTGGAGTATAGCTCCTTATTAAAATAAAAATAGCTTTTCAACACAGCAGCTGTTTCAAGCCTTAGAACAGCATTGCTCTGTCTCTGTGATTTTTGTGCCAGGAAATTTTGGCAGCGAAAATAATCATGGTGACAAAATCCCTGCTACTAAAATGTGCTTAGTGGGGACAAAGATGAAGTAACAAAAACTGTATCAGATTCCAATATAGGAAACAAAGTTAGACTTCACAGTGATGGTGAAACATTGGATTAGAGCTTCTTTATAATTTCCTTTGATTTGGTGGGGTTTTTTTTGTTTCCTTGGGGGTTTGAGGGAGTTGGGGTTTTTTTTCATTACAGTTGAAACTCTGAGAGCTTTAAATACAGCTGATATTTATATTGTTCACTCTGAGATTATTTGGTCTTTTATACTCAAATGACTTTCTATCATGTAACTTAAAATGAAGATAGAATAAGATGAGTGGAGGAAAAATGTCCTTCCCTAAGTAACTTCTTTTTGAGTTTCTGAGAGAAACTGGCAGGAGTTTTCTCTAACTCCTCATTTTAAGTGTGCAGAATCCAGTTCTTGACTAATCTTAGTTTTTCTTTCTTTTCAAGCTCTACATAGGATGCTCGAGCAGCTTAAATTGGTCTTTTAAAATCTTTCTCTTGGCAGAAGACATAATTGCAAGCTTAGAATTGTGCACCAGCCTAGTAGGGTGACCTGCGCATGCATTTAATTTGGCTTGTGCCTAGAACAGTCAAGAATCTCAAGTCATTAACATCTTGAAGCCATGTATCATTCACATGTGTATATCCTCATGTGTCATTTAAACTGGCATATAAATATACATCCATCCGTATGTACATATTGGTAATAACAGTCTAAGTAATACTTCTTCTTGAACTGTACCATAACTAAAGGCAATGAGCTATTTGCCAGTAAAATTACTAATGCCACTGATATTTTGCTGTTCTGCTTGACCAACAGATTGACTGGTCTCTGACATGCAGTGCATAGGTCAGTGTTCAGGCCTGTCATATGCTCCCTTAGTGACTTTGTATATGATACTTAAGGTCAGGATATTAGAAATACTTCAGTAACAAACTGTGGTTTTCAAGAGGATTTGGCCAGAAATCCAAAACTAGTGCTTTGTGCTCAAGGCCTCTCAGTGTACAGCAAATCATAGAGTCGCAGAATGGTCAGGGTTGGAAAGGACCTTAAGACCATCCAGTTCCAACCCCCCTGCCTGGGCAGGGATGCCTCACCCTATACCATGTCACCCAAGGCTCTCTCCAGCCTGGCCTTGAACAGTCCCAGGGATGGAGCATTTACCACTTATTTGGACAGCCTGTTCCAGCGCCTCACCACCCTCTTCTCTGTTACCTCAGAAATTTTGTCAGGAGCAATGTGATGGTCTCAGACTCCACAGAGGTGTTCCCAGCTTACCAGATCTTTACTGTTCTTCCCAAGAACTTCTGTTTTAGTCAGATGAACTCAAGACTTTCTATAGGAGTGTAAGGATTTAGGGGAAATGTAGCCATGTTGCATTATGCATGGTCAGCTCAGGTAAGGAGTGGGGCTGGTTCTTTATAGGCACTTGGTGGTGTGGTTTCATATGGGGGCCTATCTAACCAGGCTTTTTCCTCAGGCATGACACCGGATGACCTTGACTATGTTGGCTTTAAAGCCAGCCTAGACCTGAAAACAATTTAGCTTGGCTTACATGGCATGAAGCTGAAAGTAATGAGTCTGTGTACTTGAGTCAGCTCTAGGCAGAGTCGGATCAAATGTCTTTGTGCTGTGCTCTCAAAGCAGGGAGTGTGGTACAGAAGTATGTAAATGGCTCTGCAGAGAGCCAGGCTGGCTATGACATGCCTCATTAGGCTACGTGAGTACCAGCTCTATTAGTGTGGCTTAGTACTATGCAAAGCTATTCAGATGTTTCTGCGCCACGATGTTCAACATGACAGGTTCCACCAGAGCTTATTAGTGCTAGGAAAATCCAGCTCATGTTTCTGTTCACATACCAGTGACTGCAGTTGAGTCAAGGCATGAATATAATTTCTTGACGAATCAGAAAGGATAAACATGCCACACAACAGGGGGGATTGTTGCAAGGCATCCCTTCTACACTGGTGAAGGTGTAGATGCATGTAGGCATACTGCAAGAGCTTTCAGTTTTTATCTGCCTTCAGTATTTCTGCTGTGAACAGTCATAGAATCATCTAGGTTGGAAATGAGCAATCGAGTCCAACTGCTGTAAACCTTACGCTGCCAAGTCCACCACTAGACCATGTCCCTAAGCACCACATCTACATGTCTTTCAAATACCTTCAGTGGTGGTAACTCCACCACTTCCCTTGGGCAGCCTGTTCCAATGCCTGAGAACCCTTTCAGTGAAGAAATTTTTCCTAATATCCAGTCTAAACTTCCCCTGGCACAACTTGAGGCCATTTCTTCCTGCCTTGTTGCTTGTTACCTGAGAGAAGATGCCTGTAACCCTTTTGCTACAACCTCCTGTCAGGCAGTTGTAGAGAGCCGTAAGGTCCCCTTTACGCCTCCTCTTCTCCAGACTAAACAACTTCAGTTCCCTCAGCTGCATCTCACAAGATTTGTGCTCTAGACCCCTCCACTGGCTTTGTTGCTCTTCTTTGGACACGCTCCAGCACCTCAATGTCTTTACAGTCTCTAACGTGGTGATTTGAGGAGTGTTTTGAAAGCAGATACAGAAAGGATGTGCAGAATTGTTTTCTTCAAAGTACTTCCAACTCTGCTATCAGTATCGATATTGGACACGCTGGAGTCAAATGTGGGGCTTGTTCCTAATGGCAGACAGCAGTTTGTGCTATTTTGGGGGACAGTTGCATTTACTTCTTCAGTGTCACATGAGAAAATCTGTGAGGCTGGGGTTTGCCTGTGGCTGTCGTGATCAGGGAAGAGCAACATTTGAGTTTGTTTCAGTGGAGCAGAGTGTATTTCCTTAGGAGGTTTCTCACTAATGTTTTCAAGTGTAAAATGAATTGCCTTGTTCTGAAAGTCTGTAAGTTTTTCTCCTATTGCTTATTGTAAAAGAAAATATAGGGAGAATAAATGATGGTTGAATTTGAAACATGTATTAAATGTAATTACAGTTGTGGGTTTATTTCAGTATTTTAAATTTAGTCAAAGAAATTATGTGTAGATTTGATCTAAATGGCTTTTCGGGAACTCTTATGGGTCCTTTGCTTTTTGAGTTAAGGGTAGCTGTTTTTCTTTCTTCCCTACTCTTCCCCTCCTCCTTTTTGTATCTAAAAAGTAGCCTAAAGCTGCAGTGGTTCATGATGATTCCGCCTGAGCTGTTACTTTAATTTCTAGGGTATGCATGAAGTAGTTGCAGCTTTTTAAGTAAATGAAAGGAGGAGGTGGTCAGTATAATAGGAAGACCAGGTTTACCAAAGAATTTGTTCTGTCACTCTTTACTGTCCTATAAGCAATGCAGAGAAGTAGAGCCACATCAGATGTGGCTCATTCTAAACCAAGTTTTCACTATTAATTGCGGTTGAATGCTGTACAAAGGCATGGCATCCTCTATAGAGCTCGTTTGATGAACTGACCAAATTAATCTGGCTGCAAGGTTGGCTTGTTAAGTCTGCTTTCTCAGTGTAGCCTTCACCTTACTGCTCTCTTTTTGGTGTCTTGTGCTACAGCAGCAAGGATTTAGTGTAATAATTCCCATGATGGTGTCCTCATACATTTCTGAATCTGTGTCAGATCCTTTGTTTGCTTAATCCTTTTCCCTTGCTTGCAAGACCTACTTTTCAACTTATACAACATTGCCGAGTATTTCAGAAGCGCTGTAGTTGATTTAAGTTTATGCTTTTTGATCAGAGTTAAAGGAATTAAGTGAATGAATTGCTGTTTTCTGTTTTCCCAAGCACTGACTGAACTTTGTGCCTAAAATTGCTAAGTAGTTAAGAAGCCGGAGATTTGAAACCCAAATTCTGATAATCCAGAGCTGTGCAAGTAACCTGGTTAAGTAACTATGCAAGCTGAAAGTTTAAAGCAATGTCTCATGGTTACATAAGAGAGAATGTGACAGTGTCATGTGGGATTTATTTTATGGCTGTAGCGATTAATCATACAGTGGATGTTTTGGGATGCATCAAACCTCTTGTGCTAGAAACGTGATCTTTCCCAGTCTTTCCTCTTCATGATTGTTGCCTTATTGTTGAAAGGAATGAGGAAGGAGAGCTTACATTAGTAGACTGTAGTCATAGTGATGCTTGGAGTGGTCATTTGTGAAGCCGCTGGAAGATCAATGCTAAATCCCCAGCCCTGAGTCTTTTCTTTCCCACACAGGCATCACTGCATTCTCAGTCATCCTCGTAGAGGAAAAGATAGTGCTCATGGGCAATAGGTTCTTCTTCTCTTCCGTTGAAACCACTGAAGGCCATATTGGATTGCCAGGTTTCCAGCTAGGTGCTTCAATGCCAAAATATCCCACAAAGATCCCCACAAGGGACCTAAGTCCCCTCACTGCTTTATAAAATGCTCTCTTTCAGACAACACCTCGTTTCCAAAATGTTTTATGCTGTGAAGTGTAACTGAGCTGTGACAGCCTGTCTTTTAACTCCTGTTCTGCCTCTTAGGATTTCATAGAGTCTTCAGTGGCACTTTTTCAGTCTGATGATGAAGATGGGAAAGCATTAGACATTGTCAATGAAGAAATACCTGATTTGGAGCAGGCTGGATTTGGCTCAGAGACGAGGTCGATTCTCGTGAGAAGTGGAGTGTGAGTCTACTGAAATACATGGATGGAGCTATTGAGCATTTTTGTGCAAGCTTGTGTTTGGGTTCAGAAATACATTTCACATGTTGCAGGTGGTAAACGTTTAGGGGAGAGCAATGTTTGTTTCCATTTCTTTGGTAAATGGAAGAAAATAATAATAATCTTAGGTTTTTGTCTAAATCTCATGCCTACACCTTCATTTGGATCTGGGTATTCTTGTTAGTACTGAAAGGTTGTGATGTCCCTTCAGTGGTATCACAGACTGTAGTCTCATGATAGAGGAGGTTTGGTAGTAATGCAGAAAAGGGATTTTAGGTATGTTAAGAACAGGGATACCTTCTGGAATGTGTAAAGGAAAGGATGAGCTATGCCTTACTTGTAATAAAGTCAGGCTGCTAGCACTAAACATAAAATACTTTTAGAGAACTAGTTGAACTTAAGGCAGGGGATTGAACTAACACGTGTGGTTAAGTACCTGGTTCAAGCTGATGCAGCCCACAGGATGGACTTGGCTAACTTGTTTTGTTCATATGTGGATTCCAGGAGGCAAATAGACAGCACAATTGCAGTAAATAAGGGAGATAAATTATACCACCTGCAGTGTCTGCTGACAGAGAGTGGCAGTACTAACTGGTGGGGCAAGGGCAAAACTTAAAAGAGCTAGAAGCCTGAAAAATAGTATGGGGAACTGGAATGCTTGGGTTGAAATAACAGCTGTGATAGAGCAGATTCTGCAGAAATGCACACAAGGGATAAGCAGAGAAGCTACCAACTCTTTAGGAATGTTGGAGTAAGCCATTATAGGGAAGGAAGTGGTATTGTACGTGAAGAATGGTATCAAGTGCTAAAACATGAAATACATTATGGGAAAAGAGTGTTATGGGAAAAGAGTGCTGTGGAATCATATGGATGGAAATTCCAGACCTTAATAGTAATGTTCAAAGTGCTGTAGTAAGATTGTCATACCTACCCTGATGATGGTGGTTATAGGGATCAGCAACTGTTAAGTGACACTATAAAAGACTCAAACTCTAGGACAAGTAGCAATAATGGGCGTCATGGTTTAAGCCCAGCCAGTAACTATGTTTGTCAAAGTGGTGTTTGCAAAGGAAAAGCAGAAAGTCAACTGTGTGATAGTTGCATGCTTCTCTTTGGGTTTAGCATTGCATTATTTGTGAGATGGGTTTACTAAGAGAACTCTTAAGAAAATTGTTCCATTTAACTCACTATGTAATTCATATGTAATTTCATCAAATTACATATGAAAATGTGATGTTTTCAGTTTTATCTTTGTCTCATTCTCCAGGTGGGTTGCATATCAGCAGAAATACTTCTGTGGAGAACAGTATGTATTGGAGAAAGGAAAATACAAATGTTTCTTTGACTGGGGAGGATCTAATAAAATCATCATGTCAATTCGACCTATTAAGCTGGTGAGTTACCTTAACTTGTTAAGGGGGAAACTTAAAAGAAAGAAGACCTTTGGAGTTCAGAGTGTACAGTTATGTTATAATGTGGTCTGTGCTGTTTAATCAGTTTGTCTGTTTACTTGGAAACAGTTTGTATGTGAATGATATTAAGTGTCTGTTCAGGAGGGAGGCTGAAATGGGTGCTCTGGATCTTTCTATATGTTGAGAAGAATTATCAGGGAAGCTTTGTAAGAACTTCCCTTTGTCAGACTTCACTCATGGAAAGAACAGCGTGGCCTGAAAGACTTAATTTGCCTTAAAACATAATAATTTATAATGCCTTTGTATCAACTATCTATGGATACAAAAATCCTTGAGAATTTACCTGACTCTCATGTTGTTGTATAGTAGAGGTTGGACTTCTTTTTTTCAGTATTTATACTAGAATATTTGTGATACATATAGGAAATAAAGGCAGGAAATATTTTTAATCCATTATTAAACCTTAGGCAGTACAACTTGCCCAAATAGAGTATTGCCAGAACTTCAAAACTCTGGTGCAAAACAAAGACAATTCTCAATAATAAGTCTCTAATAAGTGATACAATTACACTGAAAATAGAAAGGAGCATTTACGCTTATTTGAAGAGACATGTTGAAAAAGTTGTCAGTCTTCTGTTGTTTTTAATTGCCTTTTTTTCAAGAAATAGGCTCAAAAATACATGTGGAAATATTTACATGGGTTCTAATCCACATTATGTGAACTGATCAGTGCTGATGCAAGTTTTTTGTGTGAATGGCACTGAACAGGCAGGCAGGTAGTCATGAGCTTACATGCAGCTGATGGCTAAGACTGGGGTAGAGAATTGTGCTGAGAGCCTGGGAAGTGTTTTTCTCGGTACATGAGTTGGTAATTAACATATTTCAGGAATGAATTGCAATTAATTTAATTTATTTATATGTGTGTATCTATTTATTATTTCAGGAACCGCTCGGAATGAGTGAGCCTCCACATTTGGTATGTTAACGTTATATAACAGTCTCTAGTGCTAAACTATAGTTAATAATTAAATACAGGTAATCTTGAATGTCTCACTTCATTACTTCAAATGGCATCTTAGTATTACCATTTTCACACAGCAGACCATTGATGGAGGAGACTGGTAGATGTACAGCAGTTAAGTTTGCTAACATTCTACTGTTTGCTTTATTCCAAATCATACCCTTTAGTATTAAGTCTTCAAAAATACAAGCAGTTCAGTAGGTTTTGAGTGACTTTAGATGGGTCTCTAGCTTTTTATTCTCTCTTTTCCTTCCTTTTCCTGGTAACTCACTATCACATGCATTTATCCTTCTCTGTGGTGTATTTTCTTTCCATTATTTTGCATTGTATCTGGCTTGTCACTGTCTTGTTCATGCATGAAGTGGACAGTATAAACTGCAGAAAATTGAACTGCGCTCTTCATCCCTGCATATGCATCAGCAGGGGAAGTTGTGGGGTTTAGTCTCATTTTCTGATCGCTCTGCTTATCATAGTCTCTCAAGGATGTATAGCTACTCCTTGAGGAATAAGCACTGCTTACTCCATGCTTCCTTTCTTCTCACAGTAATATGTAATCTTAATTGAACATATCCTTGTTATAATCAATCTGTGATAAATCTCTTTTAGGATAGGTTCTGACAATTTCCCTGCAAGTTGTGTCTACTTTGGTGACAACTTATAAAAAGAAAGCAGTCTCTATAGTTCACTCTTAGTCTCAAGAACAAGTTAAAGGTTTTACGCTTTTGGTCCTTACCTCACAAGGTCAGATTCCTGTAATGTACCTTTGTGATGCCTTTCTAAAACAGAAACCTGCTCTAAGTGTTTGTGCTCATCGCCAGGTGTGGTCTGTGTCTCCTGCAACATTCTGTCCCAAGAGAGCTCTCTTCCATTCCTGCTTTTAGTTATTTGGTTTCTCTTTTTCTGTCCTGCAGTGTGCTGCTGGCCTGGGTGACGGTCTGTGGTTGTATTGCTCTCCGTATGACATGCTTTTCACTCTCTGTGACATGCTTTAGATAAAGCAAATTTGAACAACTTCAAGAAACATGACATTTCAGACGAAAGAGGCTTTCAAGCTCAGTGGTTAGCTCTCAGAAAACTGGAGTATTTTGTCATCTGAATCCAGTTCTGCTCTTTCTTGCTTGGATAGGTGTAATAGCTGTAAGTGCATGGGAAATACATGCATTGTGTTACTCTGCAGGTGGACCACACCCTGCTTTTTCTTCAAGTATTCTGGTTCTACCATTTTATGATTAACCCAGGACTACAGGAAACGTTTCCTGTCTGAAGATATAATTGGGGTATTATTTTAGTCTTAAACACTTACTTCCTGCCAGACCTATTCATATGGCAGTTTGTGGCCAAAGACTTGCAAGTACGTTCACAGTAAGGCCTTGGTAAATGATACCACATAAAGTAACCGACTCAGAGGGCCTGGTGGGATCCAAACAGTTGAAGATAGTTTTCTCTCCATCTTCAAGGATTCTGCTTTTTTGAGGATCTTCCAAAAACTGTTCTTTGAGTGCTTGAGTAAAGGTCTTTGGCAGACCTTTAAGATAAATTCAAACCTTTGAAGTTTCAGTAAATTGTGCTTTACAGTCTTTATTTCCAGCAAAGTTTAAGGAAAATAACCAATCCTTTGTGTGCATATGCACAATCACCTTTAAATACTGGCATGTACTAGATAGTGTTTTGTCTTCTGTGTCTTCTAACAGCAGTCTTAACACCATGTGGAGAAAATACTTTTCTGATTTATCACAATCCTGCTTTTCCGAGGGTTCTGCTCCAAAGCTAGAGAAGGAGGAACATCATTCATGTTGCTACAGTTCTTTTAGGAGGGGAGTTGCTTTGAGTCATTTTTTAATGGGAAAACATTTAATTACACAGGATAAGTAAAGGGTGGTCTTTTGGCTAAGTATGAAGAGTTTTCCATTCAGAGTAAAATGAAAGTCTCTTAGGTTGGAACTTCAAATCAGGGTGCGTATGATCTGACAAATCCTTAAGCATCCAAATGCTTGACCTTTGTATAAGCCATATACTACTTATTTTGAAGGATATGTGTTTTCCCACCTTTATTAAACGTGGTTTTGAGCTAAGGGAACTGTTGTCACTGTCTTTGTGTCTTTTTTTTTCACTTCACTTTTCAGAAACTGAAAAGCAACTGAATTTTCTTAAATCTCTTGGTAACTCCCCTGACCTTTTCCCCTTGCCATATAAGCAAAGTACGTATCATGTCAGAGTGCCTGAAATCACCCATTCTATAAAGCCATTCATTTTATTTACTTAAAGTATAACTTGGTTTTGCTCAGTAACAGCAGAGCCTCTTTCAATAGCAGCTGACTTGTACATATAATTCAGGAAGCAGGGGTAATTACTGTTATAAGCTGCATTTGTATTTAACACGCTGTCCACTTTTTAGGAAGCGAAACCTCTCATAGTAATGTAAAAGCCTGACAAAGTGGAGATAGCTGCGGTTTGAGACTAATTCCCTGGAGGTGTTTAGGGAATGTGTAAACATGGTGCTTAGGGACATGGTTTAGGGGTGGACTCAGCATTGTTTGGTTTATGGTTGGAATAGCTCTTAAGTGTCTTTTCCGACACAGATGATGTTATGATGCAGTGTTTTCACTGAGGAATCAGAACTTCACCCCAGCTTTTGTAAAATTAAGACCATCATTCATGATTATACATATTGTGTATAAAAATGAGTTACAGATCTTTTTAAAAGCCTTGCATAGCACACGGCCTATGAAGACAGACTGTGTGAGTGTGTGTATGTATATACACTCACACCTTTGTAGAGTTTTGAGATAAGTAGGCAGAAAAGGCTATGTAATTACAGCTTAAATAGCTGCTTTCTGACATGGCAGTGCAGTTATATTTACAGGAAAACCAGACTTTATACATCATATTGTAGCTGATTGGTGTTCTCTAAATTGCAGTTACAGCATGCGAGGCCAGGTTAAGCCTTTCTTGTTCTTTCTAAGAGGAAACATATTTATTTCTTTTAAAAACATACACTGAATTTTTCCATAAAGCCATTTGCCGATATTTGTGTTTGGCCTTCTCGCTCTGTACTGGCAAAAGCACTTGATTTCTTTGGCAGGAAGCTAGGCCAATTTGGGGCATGAAGGGGGAAGTAACTCTTGCAACAGCCCTCGTGTTTTTTCTTCCATTACAGACTATGAGCTGTTCTTTTGATGCAGTTAAATTTTTAATTCTGTTCCAGCCTTTCTTTCAGGCTTTAAAGTGAAATTCGCTTCAGTTCCACAGTGGCAGCCCAAGGGTACAGAATTGTAGGCAACTTTGCTATAGATCATAGGTTATATCATACTATTTTTTTCTCCTTTTTTGCCTTTATTCTTTTACTGCAACTCTTTCAACTTTGGTGCTGTTTCAGGCTGCATTGATCACATCTTACTTACCAGCAGGGTATGGTTCAGTGTGGCTTGAAGTTCTTCACTGCAACATGTAAAAACAGCTTAGCTTGACTTCAGAAGCTCATGGTGCATCTAGAAGGCTGTACCCAGTTCCCCCAGAAATTCTCCTGCTAGTCTTAAATGAGAAACTACCTTTGATCTCTGTAGTCACCAAAGATTTCAAGGCACTTTGTCAACAGTAGTCCTTTATCTTTTGGCCAACACTTTCCCACCCTGTTTTGACAGCTAGATTGTTGAGCTGTAGAAAGAGTTAACCGCACTGCAGTTCAGGGGTACTTTGGATGGAAGATAACATCATTCATGTTTAGACTTCTCTTTTTCTCTGGGCCCTCACCTGCTGCAGTTGAACTTAGGCGTGGTACCGCCTGCCTTAATATCACTGGGTAGCATCTTGTATTGGGCCCAGAGATCATAAAACACTCTATGTTTCTCAAAATAAAGCAGCTGTAGAAACAAAGAAGATGACTTTAATGAGAATTCATTCTATTTATTTACTGTATCTTTGTGAATTGAATGGGTACTTCTCATTGTCCCTGCTTGTTGCAGGGGGGTTGGACTTAGATGATCCCTTCCCAACTATTCTATGATTGATTCTCTAAGAGCACAGCTATCTCTGTTTACATTAATGATAATGCATTTGTTTTCCTTCTAGTCATTGGTTTTGTTTTGTTTTGTTCTTGTAGCTCAAAGCTTTCAGTAATACACATTTCCAAGGAGCATGTATAGATTTCACAGCAGAAGTTTCTGATTTTACATCATTCATACCATGTTCTTTTAAGGTTCTTCGGGGATGGTAAGTCTTGTTTTACATGCCACCATTTTAAGTAATAGGAAAATTGGGGTTTTTTAACCATTACTGAATTTCAGACAGCTGCAAGCGCCTAACACATGCCCATCATATTCCATCATGTATTATACCCTTTGTCTTGCAGTACATCTCGGTAACTGTTGTTCTGTCATTGCTTTGGGTAGGGCGCATTTTCCTTTCCCTGTGGGAAGTTTGCACAGTTACTGTAATTCTTCTTTTATTTTTTAACTCCAGTTAGAATTTATTCCAGATTTTGGAAACTTGGTGCAGAAGAAGTGTCTGCATTCCACTTGCGTCGTTTGACTCTGGAACTGAGATTTCTGTACCGCGTGATCTGATTTTCCTCTTGCGGTTGTTTTGTCCCATACCCTTTCAGTCACGTTACTTTTTAACTTAACAAGAACAAACATTTTTTATTCCTTATTTCCTTAGCAAACATTAAATCTTGAAAGAAACATAATAAGCAGCTGGGGCAGCTCATCTCTTCTGTTATATTATTCTTGCAGTTGGCTCCTGTATTACCAAGGGGAAACCACTGACAATCACTGTGTGCTGGAAGAAGGCCTTTATGTTGACCTCAGTTCCTGTGGCTGCCCGACTGCTACAATCAAATCCCTCAAGCCTGTTCAATATGTAAGGACTTTATTGCAAAAAACCCCCAGCCTTTTGGAACTCTTTTCCTAGTCAGATGTCTGAAGCAAGTGCTTGCCCTAAACAAACTCTCGCTGAGGGAATAGAGTGAAGTTTGGTTTCTTGGCTTACATTTTGGGGGGCTAGGAACAAGCCAGGCTGCATGTATGCGTGTACGTGGTCACCTGTAGGGACGTACTTCTGGGTGTTCTGGGCTCTGGGTTGCTCTCTTTTGTCCAGGTTGCTTTGGTTGGCATTTTCCTGACTGGTCTTGTGGTCAGTTGACTCTGGCTGGGTGCCAGGTGCCCACCAAAGCCTCTCTGTCACTGCCCCTTCTCAGCTGGATGGGGGAGAGAAAATACAATGAAAGGCTCATGGGCTGAGATAAGGACAGGGAGAGATCACTCACTGGTTACCATCGTGGGCAAAACAAACTCAACTTGGTGAGAAATTAATTTATTACGAATCAGATCAGAGCAGGGTAATGAGAAATACAAAGAAATACTAAAACCACCTTCCTTCCACCCCTCCCTTCTTCCTAGGCTTAACTTTGCTCCCAGTTTTCTCTACCTTCTCTTACATCATTGGCACAGTGGGATGGGGAATGGGGCTTGTGGTCAGTTCATCACAACAAAACCCAACACTAAAAGCCATGGGCTTTGAGGGCTACTCTTCTCTCTACTTACATAGATACAGTGAATTCAGTCAAGCTATAGCTTCCCATCTGCTGAGAGCCTGGTTTTCAGATTAAAGATCTCCTTTTCACGTTAGGCTTTTGGACTCTGTTAAATCAGAGGGAAGTTTTGACATGAAGTTGTGTGTCTCGTTCTAATCCCCCAGCCTGTCACCTCACGGGGAAGTTACTATGCAGTTTGGCATAGTAAGAAGCTACTAGCAGTCCTTGATTACCAAAGGCAGAGCCCTGGGAGAAATGTGTTTGGCAGGCTGAGTGTGGGAAGCTTACACACGTCTTCCTTTACTTTGTAAATGCCTTGCACCTCATAGTTCACTTCTCTCTGCAAATAGCCCTTGTATTTTATGAAACAAAGGTACTAAACAGTATAAAATGCTATTGAACCACACCTGTTTCACAAATAGAAATGCCCTCATCGGCTCCTAACACATTGTGTGTGCTGATTGCCCAGGACAGCACTTAGAGGTGCTGTATAGTACAGACGTGATGTTAAGCACACAGCCCTGAGTTTCGTCAGTGGTCAGAAACAGCCGTAGTTAATTCTGTGCATTGTCCACAGTGCACTGTTCTTGGAACAGAGCCCTTTTTATTGCAAGATATTTTTGTTAGCTCATTCAAGAGAACAGCAGACGTATTCCCAAGTGGAATTGTTGTACAGCTTTATTGAATTCAGTTGTGACATCGGGTTCATTATTCAGTTTTAAATACCAGCCCAAGCTCAGACCTAAGGTGTGTATCTCAATAGCTTATGTGTGAGAGGAAGAATGTTTAACCCTGACACCAAGCCCTGAATGTGCATTGTCTCCTGCTTTCCTTTAACTGAGATGTATTTACTGTAAATGTGACTGTTGGAAGGACTCTCACGCTGGGGGGGAAGCCATGTATTGCTTCAGTGTGTGAGGTTTCTGCTTCCCAGATGATGACTACAAGTAGAGGCCCATGTGTGGCACTGCCAGAGGGGAAACAAAATAGGCTTTTAGCAGTACAAAGGACTCCTAAGGCTTGCTCATTACCAGCCTTTGAAGACCGTCCAAGCCTGTTGACTGGTGTAGGTGTGGTCCAGCTGTATCTTTAAGAAGTAGGTTGTTTCAGCCAGTCCTTTGGGATGGGAGAGCAAATCTGTTGGAGGAAGTGGGGATATGGGATCTGGGTATTCTCTTCCTAATTTGCCAGATTGTAGTGATAACTAACGATGTGTTACATTGATGCTGTATGGGTGAATGAAGTCCCAACTCTGGGCCTCTTCAGAATGTAAGAATACAGATGATTTGTGTGGGACTAAGTCCAGAGTGGCTGTGAAACATAGCAGTCAGCACAGGCCACTGACGTGTGGGGTGTGCAGCTTGGCCAAGCATCCACGTTGAGTTCTGCATCTTACTCTGAATCAAGATGTCCTTTCTGTTCCAATAACCAAAAGAAACAGCCAACATTTTTTTTTGCTTTTGCATGCAGCAGTACCTTCAGTGTAACTTTGAGTTTTCACTTCAAATCTGTTACAGTTTTGAGGGGCTTTTTGGATGTTGTTAGCTGCCACAGGATTCCTGGGCTCTGCATTTTGGAATGAGAATTTGGGGATTAAAGGTACATACTTATAGTACTCCATGGCATGGGTGTGCTTCTGTTGGCACAGTTTGGCAAGTTTGTAAGGAGAGTAGGTGTTCCCTTATTCCTAGGAACCTCTTTCCTATCTTGGCTTATTATCTGAGGTGTATATTTCAACTAAATCTTAAGGAGGCCTTACGTGTATTTTTAACACTGCTGGTCCCCTTCGCTCTGAAATGGACTATTTTCTCCTTCTGGGAGTGTTCAGGAAAAGCTGTAGGTTAATAAGAGGATACGAAAAAGAAACAAAGCACATTTGTATCTTGATAATGAGAAAATCACATCCTTTGTTTTTGGTATTCTGTGAGGAAAAATAGTGTTGTAATATCCATGTATTAATTGAGATTGCATATTGTGTTACAAGGTGCCTTCCCTTCTGAAAAGGGGAATGCTTCTGAAACAACAGTGAATCTTATTCATATACAATTTTGTGTGGAAAATATGCTAAAAAAGTGTCTGTCACAGGAGTGCCTGTCTTTACATGAACAGGTAGTGACACACTTTGGAAGCCCACTTAGCATGAGAAGGGTACGCATGTGTTTAGTAGTGGTGGGAGGAACACTGGAATGAATGTAAGCTGCTTCGTGCTGTTAGTAACAATTCTGCAGGCAGGCAAAAGCATAGCACAGGTTAAGGGTTGCTGTGTTCGCTGCAGCGGTGCAGGTTTCCTTGCCTGCATTGGTGAGGACTTGCCATCTGTGTGGCCGTGGATTCATAGAAAGGAAAGCATGGGCCACTCACCTGGTGGCAAGAGAGCAGGTAAAGGCAGCTGCACCACTCAGAGGGCCATGGTTGTTTATAGAGGCTGTTGTCCAGTGTTTGTTGTTTGAAGAGGTTAATTTTGGGGTGCAAACTCTTACAGGATGTTCTTTCAATGGGGAGTTCAGCTCTAGTGCTGCCTTATCTCAGTCATGTTGTTTTGCCAAAATCCCTGTAATACTTGGTGTGACTTAGGTGGATGAGAGCATCCAGGGTTGGGTGCAGTGAGCGGTTCCTTTTCCTTCTGTAATGATGTCTGACTTTAGGGCTGAAGTTAAGTCTTACAGTTTTTAAAACTGAAAATGAGATGTGGGTTGTAGGTTGCACAACGCCTTTGGTCCTAATTCCTTTTTGTTTTCTTTATCTTTTCTTTTGAGGCGTTCCTTATTATTGCTGTGATCAGTCGTGATTGTGTATTTCTGCATTGGTTATCTTTTCTTAGTTAAATACAGGTGTTAACTGATCTCCTCAGCATTCCTGCGAGGGAAGTAATGAAATCAGATACAAAACTGAATCCCTGTTTCCCAGGGCCAGGCAATGAGTCATTCTGTGGAGCTGGGACTGGACTGTGGGTGTTCGTGTCATCCAGCGCCGTGTTCCTCTTCCTCAGCCAGGCGTCCTTCCCACACTGAAGGGAGTAGCCAGGCGAGTGCAACTTCAGTAAAGACAGTTGTAAATGATGAGTTAGCCAAGACTCAAGGTTTTTCCAGGGATGGTGTAACACAGCTGTGGAGGCTCCTCCAATTAAGGCTCTGGTAAATGCTGTTTGCTGAGCATCAGGGACGCAAAGTGTGGCTAGCTGGACTAGGGAGATAATAGTATCCCTGTGCTGGGCACTGGTGAGGCCGCACCTCAAGTCCTGAGTTTATTTTTGGGCTCCACACTACAAGAGAGACATTGAGGTGAGGGAGTGGATCTAGGAAAGGGCAGCAAAGCTGGTGGAGGGCCTGGAGCACAGTGTGATGGGGAATAGCTGAGGGACCTGGGGGGTTCAGCCTGGAGAAGAGAAGGCTCAGGAGGGACCTGATCACTCCCTGCAGTTGCCTGGCAGGAGGATGGAGCCAGCAGAGAGCTGGTCTCTGCTCCCAAGGAGCAAGTGATGGACAACAAGAAATGGCCTCAAGCTGCACCAGGGGAGATTTAGACTGGTTATTGGGAAAAATTCTTCATCAAGGGTGCTCAGGCTTTGGAACAGCTGCCCAGGGCAGTGTTGGAGTCACCGTCCCTGCACGTGTTCAAAACCAATGTATATGAGGCCCTCAGTGACGCGGTTCACAAGTGGTGGCCTTGGCAGGGCTGGGGTAATGATCTTTAAAGATCTTTAATGATCTTAAAGATCTTCTCCAACCTAGTTGATTCTGTGATAACCCTTACAATGGTTGGGTTACAGTCATGCCTTAGTGTGGCCCTGTGGATTTCTTTCTTTCGCTTTAGTAGGTTTTCCTTTCAAAGTCTGCAGAATCTAAGTTTGCGAAACAAGATATGAGGAGAAAGGGTTTGAGGTGAGCCCTTCTCAAAAGAGCTTCTTCAGTGATAATTTTCACAAACTTCATAATGAGAAATGACCCCCATGTTATCCATAGCTAAAACACTACTTGTTTTTATTATAAGCCTGTGTGCAAATACACCGGTACACTTGGTTTTCAATTCTGGCACCTCTTGGGGAGCTTCTTTGTGTCTGTTTGCTATTGCTTTACCATGGGTCGAGCACTTAAGCCTTGCCCTGCAAAAGGCATTTGAAGGAAGCTCCTCTTGCGCTGATCTTTGTTTAATACCAAACACTTCAGGCTTGCATTGCATCTGTTTCTGAACTGGTAAAAGATGAAATCCTGTTCTGACTTGTGAAACATCAGTGGTGCCTGGCTTCTCTGTTTAAAAAAGGTAAAAGTCTTTGGGGGGAGAGTCTGAGCACAGTTGAGCTGTGCAAGAGATTTTTAGTACATTGGTTTCCTTGGCTTGCTTTTCAGTCTCTGAAATCACACGGTGGGGAGGAAAGAAATCAAGCTGTGCCACTTTCATTGCATTGCATGCTGCATTAGCCATCAACTACCACACCTGCTAAGTAAAGGGTATCACTGTTTAACAGTTTACAAGGCTGCTCATGTCTTGAAGTGCTATGTAAATACAGCCTTCCTTAGTCACTGGCTTCTTGAATGTACTAAATCCCTTCAAGTTTCTCCCTGGACAGTGGTATTCAAAACCAGGACAAGCAAAACCTATTGAAACTTAATTGGTGCTGGTTTAAGCAGAACAGTTCCTTCATGCACAAAGATCGGGTAAAGTAATTCTTTAATGCTTTGTCATTGTTCCAGTTGGCAAGCTTTCCCCAAAGGATGGAATTTGTAATGTTTTCCTTGAAATAACTACAAAAGGAAGCAAAGGTAATCCTGACCTAGACATGGGAATGACTTGCCAGTTGTGGATTAATGTGAATGTCTTCAGCTCACCTTTCAAAATCGGGGACTGGGGTCCACCTAAAGCAACTGCTGTATTTTCTGCCCAGGTGGCCTTCCTCTGGCTCCTGGAGAGCCCTGTTCCTCCTTGGCCTGTCACGATAGGAGGAGGCGTGGGAACAAGATCCTCTGTAGTCGGTGTAACAGCATAGCCTCAGAACCTTGGCTTTTGCTGTTCATAGTTTCCATGGAGCTATGAAAACAGAATCAGAGAAGAAAGCCAGGCCAAGTCGCTGCTGCCAGCTGTTGGTGTAAAATGGTATATATAAAGTTGATCAGCTCATTGCTCTCTGTTTGGTTATGGAAAGACAAGAGCTTCAGCGCTTGAGGCAGCAGCGTGTTTTATTTGTTCTGTGCCAAGGTCAGTGGCGTCCTGAGGTCCCACTGGAAAGGTGGTCTCTGTCCTGGTGATGGGTTTTGTGTGTGTGTGTGTCGTAGGTGCAGTGTCTGTTGTGTACTAACAGGCTGGGAGCCTTAGCAACCAGGTGGGGCTTTCTCAGATCTAGTAAGTTCAAACAGCCTCCACCACAGAAGAGCTACAGTCGCTTTAATTGGCGCCACCGATTTGCTGTTCTGATTCTAGGTGTATAAATGGATATGCTGGATCAGATGACTTGTCCATCTTCTACAGCATCCCTTGTCTCTTAACGTATTGAATATTGCAGCAGCAATATGAATCTTAGGTTTTGGGTAACAGCTTCTAGCAATAAGGATGTCAAATGGTGTTTCCCATGGTTCCTAGTGCACTGGTGAGAATTGGACCTGTTCTGGATATGGCTTCTGGTCTCCACTCAAGTGAAAACCAGTGCCAAGGGAGCAGGCTTTTGTGAACTTACTAGTGATGATCCTGCCTTCCTGAGCAAAGCAGCCTGCACTGGGTCTTGTAAGTAAGACCTTTAGACTCATTTCAAAGTAAAGCTTTACAGTCACCTCATCCAGCGGAGGGTAGATGGGAAGAACTGACATACAAACATAAACGCATTCTGGGTTGCAGACTCCTTCTGTGTTGTCCCAATAGTTTTTTAGGAGCACTGTGGGCTTTAAAAGTCTTTCTGGGTAGAGGATCCCAGGCCCTGCTTTTAAATGTCTCAGCAAACTCCCTGTCCATGCAGTGCTGTATGACTTACATTGTCCCTGCACTGGCTGGCAGAGGAAAGCAATTTCTCTGAGGCAGGATTTGAACAACCGGGTACATACCAAGTGCACTGAGTCAGTGTCAGTAAATTGGTAAGTCCTGAATCACCACTGAGCTCTTCAGGGTCGCTGCACTACAACACATGTGCCTCCTCAGGCCTGAAAGTTAAGTTCTCTTCATTGTGCAGTGCCTGTGTCAGCTTTAATTCTGGGCTTTGTTTCATTTGTCCCACCTGAGGCCATGGCTTCACTAAAGAAGAAACCCTATGTTTTGCCTGGGCTGGCTGTCACAGGATAACACCTCCAAAGAACTAAGTGGCTTCCTTGGAGGGGCTGCTGATTGAAGCAGTTATTGAGACCTATTCCCTCTTCCTTTACCAGCTGCATCAGGATGTAAGTTAGAGTGCTTATGATTTTGGTTACGAAACTTACCGTACAGTTTTAGGTTTAAAAACGCTAGAAAACTGTGTAAGTCTTCCTAGTGCTAAGGCACAGACATCATGTATTTCATTCTGTTCCCTCTGTGCTTTTCTGCTGATCATACAGCTGCACCATGTTTCTGTGCAAACTGATCTGTTCAGTTGCTTTCATAGGCAATCTCTCAACTGTGGAAAAGGACTTCCAAGTGAAAAGCATTTCAGTTCTATGTGAGCTTGAAGGGGTTACTGATTACACTGCCTCTTCAAGATTGTCAGGAGAAAACCAGGAATGTCTCTAAAACGCATGGAGAACTTCTAAGTTCTGATGTTTTTAACGTTTTTGTGGATCCCTATGACTTTTCAGTGAACCACCAATTGAAGTGCATAGACAATAGACTTGCGGTTCGCCTCACTACTTCAGATGCAATCCACAGATCGCTCTGAAAACTACTGCTGTAACCTGTTCCAGCAGTAAAAAAGTAAACTGGAGTTAGGGAAAGGGACCAAGGCCCTCGTAATACAAACCAGATCAAAAAGAGATTTCTCAAGTGCAAACAGAGGCCTCTCTGCGTGTTGGAAGTGACTCCCTGTGTCTGGCCAATGTCACTGGGGCACTTTGCTGACAAAGACCCCCATAAATGCGGTGTTTCAGCCCTGTGTGCTTTGTTAATGGATGTACATTTTCCTTTACCTTACATTACTGCTGAGGGAGCGTGATCTAACCCAGAAGCATGTGGGCATTAAGCTGAAGTGGCACATGTGTGTGCATCACACACTTAACAACTGAAGTTAAGACTATTCCTGGTTAAACTTGACTTTTTTTCTTTCTTCCCTCCCAGGTTTTTGCTGAGCCTTCCATCAGTCTGTTCGCTCTGGAATGCTGCAAGGGCAGAGAGCTGCACTTCAGTGAACCAATCAATTCTGTTTTGAATGAGGACCTTCATTTTTACACTCAATCTGTGTGGGTGAGAAGTGGATTGTAAGTATGGAGGAAACATTCTCGCCAGTTTTACACTATGGCAGATAAAAGAGTGTACATTTTCTCCCAGTTACTGCCTTTTTTCCCTAGGACTTGTTTTGCATTCTAACTTCTATTTTGTGACAATAAGAAATCCTAAAATGTGGTTGAATGTTAGACCTACTTTTTGTGTCAGGACTCAAAATGAACAACAACTGGACAGGGGGTGTATTTCCCTCTGTAAGAATCATCTTTTTACACTTTATGTGCTTTTATCTCTATACGGTAAGGAACAATGGAGCATTTTGTTCAAGTCAGGAGCCTGAAGTAAATTTTGATTGCTGACTTAGACAGAGACAGGTGGAGTAAACTCCGAGTGCCATTATTAAATGGCTGTAAAACACCAGCTATAAACTGCAGTGATTTAACTTAAAGCACTGCTGTGATTTAACTTAAAGCACTGCAGTGGTTCAGTGGAGCTTGACATGCTCATGGCTGCCAAAGAGGTAGCAGCTTGTGAGAGAAGCTCAGGGTGGGTCTGACAGCTGGAGCAGTAATTTGCTGTTATTAGTCTGACTCCCTCCATGAGTGTCAATACACACCCAGGATCTTCTGTGAAAACCATTTTATATCTGCATAAGTGACCTTCTAACCTCTTCCGTGTTTTTCTCCCTTTCACCTTTTGGAGACGCTCCCAAGTACTCTGTCTGGGCCAGGTTTTCAGCCTCCACACCCTCAGCAGCAACAAATAACTTGCAGAATCTCATCCTGTAGCTGGTGTCCTTCCGATGTGACTCACATTTCCTGTTTATTTAACCTTTTCCCCACCTTTCCCACATAGACAAGGCTGTAATTTTCTTTAGAGATCTTGGGGATGACACAAAACCATGGCGAATTTGAACTAATAGGGCGTATAACTAGTATAGACTGTTCATGGCTTAGGTGTATCTCTGTGACTCTTATGGTGAGTTTTTCAAATGCACCTAGTCTGTTACCACTTAGAAGTCAAAACCCTTCTAGGAATATCTGTGATAACACTGCTGAGCTCTCCTCTGAGCCCTTGCTGGAAATACAGGGAGAGAGCGATCGATCATCTCCTGCTGTTGTCTTGAGGTGCCCCAGGTGAGAGTAGCAAGCAGCTGCTGTCTGAGGCTGAGAATGGCATATACACATCCCCACTGGTCTGTGTTTGCTTGGAGAGGGAAAGGCCTTCTCCTGGAAAAACACCCAACTTATTTCTGGTGGGAGCAAATAGATGTTCATGCCTTTGCGGAGGTGTTACAGCCCGAAGTGTGTCCTGTTGGGGAATATCTCGTTGTGAGCTTTCCTCTGCCTTCTCCCATTGCCCATGCAGCTGGCTGTAAAGAAAGGGTGATGGCTTGGGGAAAAGAACTGAGAATAAGCACAACAGTCCAGCCCTTAGTCCATCTTTCTCTTTGTTCCTGGGTATCCAAGCCAGGTTAGCTGCTTCCCTAACTCTGGGAAGGGTCAGGGCAGAATGGCTGGGCTTTTGAAGCTCTGTAGGTAACAAGAGCTCCCCAGCCTGTCCCCATCCATCATTGCAGCTAGGTAGCGTCAAGGCTGAGGGTGACATGATCGTGGGAGGTCTGTGGAATGTCTGTATTGGGTTTGTTTGCCTTATCTGTGATGAACTGGTTAGGGAGGCGGATTTAGAAGGGTTTTGGCTCCTTGCCATGGAGCCTGCTGTCAGCTTCAGACAAATGACAAAGGTTTAAGTAAATATACTGGCATCTTGCTGCCAGGCCTAAGTTTGAGGATCCTTCCTGACCTCCTCGGTGAGGAATAGCCCAAGCCTGGACTGTGATTTGGCAAAGGGGGCTGGAGGCTGAGGTACTCCAAGGTGTGGGAAAGATGGCAGAGGGGAGGCTGCTGGTCAGCATCAGAGCTGAGATGAGTTTTGTCTGTGTCACTGAATGCCTGAGGCCCAACCTGGCTCCATGTGGTTATTACTGTAACAGTTTCTGTACTGTTTTCTACATGTGTCTGCTTTGAAACTGCATTTCAAATGAGGCGCTCCAAGATGCTCCAAGAACATTATCAGTGAATTCTCATTGACTTGACAATTGGCAAGAAAGAAAGTCAGGAATGAGTTAGAAGGAGCACACAGTGGTGGTCAGGCTGCTCCCAGTACCTGATAGCCAGGAGGTATGTGGCTTAATTTGAAGAGACAGTGATACGGGGTCTTAGTGAGGCAGTTCCTGGTTGGCAGCTTCAGCTTCCCTGGAGTCCTGAGCAGGGCTGGCTGGCAGTTTCTCCACATTAGCAATGGGAAAAAGTAAATTAGAGGTGCTGTGCGTGCTGTGGATGCTTCAAGAGTGCATCCATCCCTCGTGTTCTTGGCAGCTGACCTGTAAAACAGGTAATGTGGGGAAACCAGTATTTTCCTTGTGTTTCGATGAGTTAATGAGTCAGGCATTTAGGATTCACTGCCTGTACAACAGTGTCCTATTGATACAAACAAAATGAATCTGTGATCCAGAGGCTGCCTTTGTAAACAGCTACATAGTATGTATTGGGCAGATGCCTGGATAACAAGAGAGCTGTATTTGCTCATGCTTTAACTCTCTGTGAAAGGATTCAGCCATGTCTATGGCTCAGATATATTCACTACAGGAAAGTCTGTTGGGAGCATTATATAGGCTTTGGAGTGTTCTGTATGTATTTTCAGACAACAGCTATAGAAATAGCTATAAAAAGCTTTATTTATGACAAAAGAAAACATCCCACAAGACCATCTCATAACTGAGATGTACCACCAGGCAAAGATGGAAGTAGTGCATTCCAGTATGTGGCTTTCTAGGTTCCCATTGCATACCAGTGAAACCTCCATTAGTTGCATCTGGGTTCATGCAGAAGTTATTTGTGGGGAAAAACTGGGGGGAGTGGAGTTAGCAAGTTTCAGGCGAACAGAAAATAGGTCTTAATTTAGACTGAAAACAGTGAAATCATTGAAATGGATGGCATTTTGCTGCGTGGCAGCACAGGTTTGGTAGGAGCACTACTGTGGGGAGGTTTGGGGGCTTTCAAGAGGCCAAGCCTGTTTCAGTTCTGCTGTGGCTGACGTGTAGTCTTCCATGTTCTGTTCCTGTGTCCAGGTGGATTGCATACGAGGGATGTAATTTCTTAGGAAAGCAGATTCTGCTGGAGCCCAGCGAGATTTCAAACTGGAATGAACACAGTGGGTGGAAAGTGATTGGCTCCCTTCGTCCTGTGAAGCAGGTACTGTAGAACTATATGAGAACAGATCTGGTTTTGGGTAGCAGTTAGCACACAAGTATCAGCTCTACAACTAAGTATAATGGGGTGCATTGTGCTCCTTAAATCAGGTCAAATGATGACAGCCCGGAGGACCTACTGGAAGATAAGTGAAGCAGAAAATTCCTCTAGTGGCAGTTAGAGTTCTATATTAGGCTCCAAACGGGAAATAATTCCTGGTTCCTTTGGAGCACAGTTTTGTTCTTCCTGAATAGCTCATTAGCACGTTCTGTAGCTGCTCTATTTTTGTTTTTGCCATATAATGAGAAAACCAATTTTGCATTGCCTTGATTCGTAATTAACATAAATGGAAGCAATTTTATTGTGCTGTAGCCTGGATTTCCAAAAGAAGCAAAGCTTATGCATTCCCACCAGGATTTCCCTCTCTGCTTCATCCCAAGCAATGCCAATATTGGTTTCATTCAGAGATTCGGGTCTCAAAACCGCACAGTGCTCAGGAGCTTTGTGAAGGATGGGTGGAGAAGCAAGCCTTGAGATGAAAGCCCCTCAGTGAACGAAGGGCAGGTCCAATTCTGCCCCTTGCCATAGCCAAGATGTCTCAGGGTACATCCAGACCAGTGAAAGCATGTATTGGTGTGTGCACCGCACACAGCTGTGGGAGGACAGCGTCCAGGTAGATAGGAAAAGGACAGGGAAGCAACGGCAGGGAATGCGAGCAGTCGCTCCACTGGGAAAGTTTGTTTCTGCTCTGTTTCTCACAGGCAGCTTGTCTCCACTTGGTGACAAATTCTGCTTTATTTTTAAACACTAGATTCAACGGGGAAACATTGCAGTGAAGAGAAATAGCAGTCATTAGCAATAGTTATGCATTATCCATTGCCTCCCTGCTCCCTGCAAGGAGTTTTTAGTCTCAGAAGTTGATGGCTCCCTGGAATTCCTTGGAAGTGGTAACCAGAGAAGGATGTCATTTTGGCAAATAACAGTAAAAGTAATCTGTACTGATCGCAAAACCAGAATTCTCTTCAGCCAGCAATCTCAAGAGCTTTTGTATTTGGTAGCATCCTTTTTAACACTGCAGCAGTTACACAGCCTGCTTCAGCCACTTGGCTGGGACTTCAGGGTTTCTGTGATCGTTGCTTTGATACGGGTTTTGGTTTGACTTCGAGTTTGTGCAGTTGGCTCCCAGTGCCTGGCACTTCTGTGGGTGTGTGGTGTTCTTGAGATTGGGGTGATACTACAAGCCTGCACTGCTTTATGTTTCTTGCTTCCACTTCCATTTCATATTACAAAACTGGCCAAGTCAAGGGGTAGTGCAAGAAAAAGCAGAACATCTGAAACTCGTATGAAATGAGCCATGTTTTGCTCAGTGACTTCATGATATGATGCCTTCCTTGTACAGAATGCACTGTAGTAACGCACATTAGTTTATGGGTGCTTGGTGGAGGAGAGGCTTTATTGTCTGTACCTTAAGGTTTGTTTAATATGGAAAAAAACCAAGGCGATTCAAAACTCCCAGAGGAAAACTGGTTCCAGCAGAGCTGTCCTTTGTAACTCACTGTTCTTTCTTTGCACCTAAATCAGTAACAGAGCAGGAACTTGGGCCCTACAAAATCTCCTTATTTTTTGATTCAACCAAGTAGATAAGGATGCCAAGGCAGCACCCCGGGTTCTGTGCACGTTCAGAAGCAATGGTGTAACCCTCTGCTGTATTTTGCGGTTAGTAGGGGTGGAAGTTGTTGGGTATGTGACTCAGTGAGTTTTGTGTCCTGAGAACAGAAAGCTTGTGGAGTACAGTCCATTTACTGACCTTGGAATGAGTGAAATGCACTGAACTAGATACTTACATATTGCAGGAATTAGTTCTGTAGACATAAATACATTGCTTTAAATCAGCTTGCCTGCTACTGCTGCTTACTGCTGTCTGTCTGCATGTGAAGAACACTTACTGCTGCTTTACCATGCACATTTGTTTCCAACAAGAAAAATACTTTCTGTAACTTGAAATTACGAACTTCAGAACCAGTGTAAGGTGGAGGGGAACCAATCTCACATCAACATCCTTAATCCCTGTGTTATAACTACCTACCTTCCATGCTATTTCAGCCAGCAGTGTACCTCAGAGTGAAGAACCGAGCCCAAGGCAAATACCTGACAGTGTCTGGAAGCCTGGCTGATATAAGAGCAACATCAGTGTGTGCATCCCCATACAATGGCAAGAACACCCAGATCTGGCACTACTGTCGTGGACTCTTCAAATCCAAGGTGAGTCTCCGGATGGTGGAAGTGGGGGGCTGTATCACTGGTGGTACTTTCACCTTCGCTTCTTGCTTTTACTGTAGGCTGGCATTAACACCAGGATAGCTTTTGGCCTCTCCCAGGTGTCTTAGACCAAAACTCTTATGAGCTACACCCTCCTTTGATGTAGACAGATTTGATCTGTCTGCTTTGGCAAGTTGGACTGCTTTTTACATCTAAGGGGACTGGTGTTCCTGGAAGGAGAAACCTGTTTCTTGTCTAAGGTTGCAAATTTAAGTAAGTTTATTTCTTCTAAAGAGTTAATAATTTCTGTAGAAAGTATTAAGTTTAGAAAGTAGTGATTTTGTACTGATGCTGCTCTTGCTAGTCTGTTATTAATATAAAAAGCTGATGATTCTACATAAGCAAGACCTGAATTAACAAAGACCACCCCCTTTGACCAAGCTGCTGGTCAGATGCTGAATGATCAGTTCCTAGCTTGCTTGCCAGGCTTGATACCAGCTGCAACAGGATCACTGCAGTGTGCTCAGTGCCTCAAAAGAAACAAGTCAGACACAAACACAAGGCTTTTGTGGCCTGGGTCTCATTTCTTTTCTCGTGTCTTAGGCAAACAATGCCTGCCTGGATGTCATTGGGGGCAGAGATGTGCCTGGGGCCAAAGTGGCGCTCTGGGCAGAACATGGGAAGGACCGGCAGAAGTGGAGACTCAATGAGGATGGAACCATCAGTTCACACCTCAGCGAACAGCTGGTGCTTGACATTAAAGGTATTTAAAGAACAAACAACCAACTAAACCTCACATGTTCTGAGAGCATTTTTTGATTGTTAATTGCCATATTTCAGCTCTTTTTGCACTTAAGGTTAAATAATACTTAATCTTGTTGTTCCTGTTAGGTTTATGTCCTTTAGTTGCTTGAAAATGGGACAACAAACAGTAGGGCAGGGGGAACCTTACTCTTTAGATCCCAGAGGTTTATTTTGATCAGATTAACTGTTCTACTTGAGGGAGATCAGCAGCACTCATGGGAGGAAATGCAAGTTACAGAAGGCAAAATTGTGAAGGAAAAGCAACCACAGAATAGATGTGCCTCAGAAAGAGCAAAGTGCTCACTCCAAAACAAAGGAGTTTAACCACCATTACTAATTCACATACAGTTACTACACAGCCACTAAATGCAACCAGGTTAGAGTGGTAGCAACTCTTACAGCATCTGCCAGCTGTGCTGCATAGGTTACAGCACAACAGAGTGTTGAAGGCTGGGGTTGTGAGATCCTGCTTGATAGCTCTTCAGAACTCCTTTTAGTCAATTGTTATGTATGTTGTAATGATAAAAAAATCACTGTCATTTCTATGTATTCAAAGGAGAGAAATCTTATTTTAAGGACCTGAGTCTGTGGTTGAAACGGATGTGCTATACCAAATCATTACACATCTACTTGTGAATTTATGTGTTCCTTGTAGAGCAATATTGTGCCTTGAATTGAAAATCCATATAGCAGGAGCTCAGTATCTGCTGAAAGCAAAATGTCTGTAGGGGTGCTGTTTCTGGGCACAAAGGTACATTTGTGGTATGTTCTGCCTGACCAGTGGAGCCTCTCAGAGCTGAAGCTGGTAAGTGACTGAAGGAGACAAACATAACAGGCAGCGGGGCAGAACCAACTCCCTACCTCATGGAATTGCTGGTTTTCGTCTGATTTTCCTACTTAGTCACACTTCTGAAGGGTCATACACAGGCTTCTCTGAGCATTTCTTTTTTCAATTTTGCCTTCATAATTTTGTTCTGGTTTTTAGGAGGAAATTATTATGACAAGAATCACATCATTATGAATCAGCTGATAGACAGCAAACAGTCACAGAAATGGGATATTGAAATACTGTGAGTAAAACCCACCACACAGATGGACCTTGTGTGCGTTATTAACACCTAGAGGAGATAACCACCCAAACAACTACTGAAGTCACACACTACTGGAACATTAAGCAGCAACTTGTCTCTGCTTTCCTTCATACCAAGCACCAGCTCCTAAACCAACTGAATTTTGCACAGATATGGAAGGTGGGAGGTTGATATGATGCCTTTCTGCAGGGAGGCTGTGCTTTAGAGGCCATTCCTATGATGATCACTGTTAGTTTTCATCTGGAGTATTAGAAGTAAATGAAAAGAGATGACAAGTTAATTTTGCAGGATATGAAGTGCAAGAGATAATATGGGAAAGCCTCTTTAGAAATGCTGTCTTTACATTCCCCTCAAACTGATGGAAGCTCACTGAAGAGTGAATGCAGCATGAAAGAGGTTGTGTTGGACTTCCAAGTGAAACTGTTTAGGTTTCAAGTGACCGTGAAGCTCAAACCGTATCTCTTGCTAAATGCAGTTTACTTTGTTCATAAAGGACTGGAATTACCAGCTCAGCATGGGAAATGAAGCAGTAGAGAAAGCCTGACTGCCCCCTGCCCTGATGCTGCTGGTAGGTCTTTGTCTTCATTTGTTTTTGCAGCACCAAATTTCCAGGTTCAGGAACTGGTTTTGCTGACCCATGGCCTGTTTCCAACCAATGAAATTGTGAGTTATCACTGAAGATCACCTTCAACATGGAGCCATATCTACCTGTATCAGAAGAAATGGTCCTGGATCAGGCTAGACTTCTACAAGGGCTAGCTGCATTTAGAGCAGTAATGATTTCAAAGTCTAGTCATATTTTGTTTTGCTGTATATAGATTAACGTAATGTAATTTGGTTTTGAATCCGCATCTTCCTTCAGAAGATAATTCCTAGTAGGTATTTTCAAAGGTGCTTAGCAGACTATTTCAAAACCTGTTTAATGTAAAAAGAACAGCATAACTACATGTTCACATTACTGTGGCTCATCAACACCTCAGGCATCTTAGTCCAAAGGATAAGGACATGCTGGCCCTTCCCTCAATTTCAGCACTATGCAGCCAGCTTATGAACTATCACTTGAGACAGACAGAGCCAAATACATGACTGGAGTGCTGCTGTTGCAGGCTTGAAAAGCCACCAGGGGCAGAACTGTAGCCAGCTGTAGAGCTGTGAACACCTGACGTGAAGTCCCCTTGGATTACTGGTAACTTCATTTGGTTTCAGTGTTGCTAAATTAATCTGTTTCAGTGTCGCTAAATTAATCTATTTCATTGAAAAGGTAATATTTTTTTCCTTATTTGTATATTGAGGGTATGTATTTCTGTAACTATTTAAAGAGTTCAGGCTAGCTACAGATGGATATTTTGGTTTCTAAAGGCTGTAACTCTTCCAGTTGTTCATTCAAACACAGTTCATCCCCAAACAAATACAACCACCTAACCCTAAGGAAGTTTGCCACAGAAATAAAATAAATGGATGTCTATTTTTGTATGAAATGGAGTTCTATATAGTACTATTTAAATATAAATCTACTTGCACTTACTATTTTACATTCTAAAATTACCCTAAATCTGCTCTTTAAGTAACAGATTTTTCCACTGTCTGTATATATTTTACCAACTGCATCACTTGTTTAGCCTTTTCTATGTAAGTCAGCGTGTCAGGTGTTTTACATGGGACTTGCTCTACATATGAAATTGTAAAAGCTTGTGTAAAAAGTTCTAGTCTTTTAGACCAAGGATAACTAAATCCTCTCTGATGTGTGAAACAGCAAAGTATAAGCAGGCTTTTGTACTGAAGAGATCTGGAATGTAAAATGCCAAGCGTGTATATTTTAATTGTATAAAACTTTTTTAGGAGGAACATTTTGCTTGTTGGTTTCTTTTTAACCAAACTAAACACAACTCTCGTTTTCAGCAGGTGGCAAAGCATGCTCCTGTAATATATTTCCTTTCAAATGGATGGAAAAGGGATGAGGATATTGAATATTTGACTGTGACATTACATTGGGGGTTAGAAATAGATGATCCTTTCTAACACTTACCGTTCTATGATATTAAATACTGATGTTCAGTATCTGCAGTACCTGCACTGCTCCCATCAAACTCCCTTCAATGAGCTTTGAAGATGCATATTCTGGTTACAGGTTTGGGTTGCTTTCATGTTAAATGGAGGCAGACATTAACTAGTATAGTTTGATTATTCCGGTGGTTTCCTGTGGTTATAGGTTGATTATAATCTATACAACTATAGAGTCTGATTACAAACTATAACCAGTGGTTATAATAGTTCGATTATTCCAGTGATTTCCTCTCATCTGAGAGGAAAGGGTTTTCTTTTGAGCAAAGTCCTCACCCCTTTAGGAAACAACAGATGCAGCTTTTGTTCTCTGAGGCCAAGCAAAAGGAACAAATGGGTTTTCTTGCTAGTGAACTTTACACATTAAAAACCAAGTTTCTGTTCTTAGCCCAAGCTGCTGGAGCATGCTCCATCTGTACTTTTAGATGTTCTCCATGTGAAGGCAATACAGCCAGAGGAAAGGGGATAACACAGCACTGTGGTGTTACTGTGAGTGAATTCATCCAGTCACAGACCTGGAGTTGCAGTCACTGGACAGTAAGTAGCTTACCTGTTTTTTTCCCAGTGCCTGTTCTCCCGAAGCCAAGGGAAGTATAGGTACTGCAATGCCTTGCCGGACAGCACTACCAACCTGGATGCATAAAAAAAGTATTTAATAACGAGAATCGATAGATTCTTAATGGCTAGAAGTGCTACCTGTAGTAGTAGCTTTTCACAAAAGCATCAAATAACTTCAATTAGACATTCAGTCCATAGTGACAATGCAAGGTTTTCCTTCTCTTCATCTGAGGCAAGGTTAAGCTCTTTAACATTAACATTGCTGCTACACCAAATCTGCTTCAGTGCATCCAAGTATGACAAAGGAAACCACAGTCCATGAGTCTGCTGGAGGAGAAAAGAAGAAAGAAAAAAGATCTTTTAGCAAAACCAAGTGTCCCTTGGTAGACACAGTGTGTTAGGGTCTGGTTACTGATCAGCAGGTATCTGCTCCTTTCTCACATCCCACTGGTGTTTTTAAGTGCATCTTCCAAACGATGCAGTATTATCCTGCCACCTCTCAACAGAAAATACCTCACGTCTCTTACATGCTCTAGCACACTTTACCCAGGAGCCTGGCTTCTACACTGAAGAATGACATACCACGTTTAAATTTATACTGTTATCTTAGGAGAGAAAGAAGCTTCTCTATGCCACACACAGCCTTTTGACACAGTTTGCCAGCACCACTGAGGAACTCCATTAGTGTGGCTGGACTCTTTTTAAGGGAGCAAGGTATAGTCTGGGATTTGCACAAGTTGAAAAGGAGCCAGCATACAACATCATCTACCCGTATTCTCTGAACTAGAGGACCAATGAGATTTACCTTAAAAGGAAAGTAACTGCCAGGCAAAAAGCCTTGCTGTAATCACTGCGACAAGAACAGGCTCTGTTCTGTTTTGTCTCTACAATGTATTTATATAGACCTGCAGTCAAGTGTTTCAGGGCACAGACCTAAGATAGATCATCTTAGTATCATGAAGTGGAACAAAACATTCCAAAGCTCACAGCCACTCTTCAGGAGTGCTTATGTTTCCAGCAAAAGCACATTCTTACTCGCCAGGTACAATTAAAATGGAGATGAACCATCTGCAGTCTTTATTACCAATATTAAAGTTCCTTCCTTCTATTTCAGTAAAAGAACGCTCTCATCTTGCAGGACAGTTCAGCTGATATAGAACCTAACAGGTTCAACATGGTATAAACATGGTGCATGAGGCATAGTGTTGCCTGCTACGAGCAATCACACAGTAGTGTATTTAGAAGCTGAAGGACACAGCAGAGAGAGACACATTTGGCCACTGAAGCAGCGTCATTAGCTAGGAATAAGGCATGTGCAAGAAATTCTGTTAACATATCTAACCTTTAAAGCATGAGATTACATTCCTTAGTTTTACTCAACTAATTGCCTCTGTGTTGCAGTGCAGCACCCTGCAGCCATTTAGTCAAGTTCATCTAACACAGCAAACGTGGTTTAGGTGTGTGTTTGTGGGCACAAACCTGGGGTGTGCCTTCCTCACTGGCTGTATCATCTTCAGTCCCCATCATGTGAGTTTCTCTTTTGTTCTTTAAAGAATGGTACAAGTAAACCATCTCTCTGCGAATTTCACCCTAGAAGACAAGAGAACAGTTAGTTACCTATGATCCGCAGCCTCAAATTTATCTCACTCAAGTGACAGCGTTAGCCCTTTAATTCTGGAGTCCACTGCTGCATCACTGAAAGCAATTAACTTTTCCAAGTGAATGGTCCAACAGCCGTAAGGGAATGTCCAAAACAGCTTTGAAAATTTATGTGCAACCTATAACCTTCTGCCTTAACACTACCTCCACTAGACTCATAGGACTGATTCTTTAGAGAAAGCATAGCATTTAAGGTGCATCTCCCAGCTGGTCTTAAGAAACAAGTGGGCGTCAATAAATTTCCATTCTGATCCTGATCTGTCTCTTGAAGAGTCGTATGCCTGTTACCATTTCTTGGTTAAAGCTGTACAGACCAATTCAGAGCTCTGTGGGCAGGTCTCACACCAAGTTTGTGTCCAGAAGACTTGCATTTGGGTTGGTATTCGGGGTTTATCTGACATCAAAAGGCAAGGTGGCCAAAGGTAACAGAAAAAAAATCCAGACCCTACACAGTCTCACAGCAGTACGGACACAAAACAGAGAAGTCACAGTATGTCTGGGAAGAAAACATTCTAGGTGTTCAAAAAACCTCTATAAAAGTACAAGATAGTCTGTCCCATCCACCCTCACCCTCTCCTTTTTTGACTAAGACAACAACAGGCACTTCTCCAATTCCATACTAATAAATCTCCATAGCTAAGAATTAGTCTGAACACAACATACTACAAGATACCAGCACCTATTTTGTGGAACAACTTTGTAGTGCCACTGGTCCCTAAAGCTAACTGGGAAATGAAGACTAAATGCAACCACAGTCGGGAGCAGCTGCGGTCAAGAAAATACCTCTCTTGAAGGAACCTGTTTTTATAATTTATTCATGCTCTCCAATATAAAGAATAAAAACCAAAAATCCATTATCAAGAGCTAGAGGCCATTTAGCAGCTGTAATGATCTACTGTAATGATCCAGCCTCAGCTGAAAGCCTGTAGCTCTAGGTAGGCCTGCTGTCTCTGCTCCACACCACCACCACCTTCTCCTACCAAACCCTAATGGGATGCAGAATCGAAGCAAGCATTAACTGCGCAACCCTTTTAGACCAGCACAAGAGAGCAATAGTTCACGCACCTTGAGCTCCCCCCCCAGCCCAGGAATAGAAGGCTGGGCTTCATTGTCCTTACAGAGTTCTCTTGGTCTGGTTCCACTGTAATGACTGCATGATCTCTGAACTGCAGTCGGTGAGGCTTGACAAACTGTGCAGGCAGCCACCATGAACCTGTAGGTAGGAGGACACAAATACCCCCTCCCCTAGGTTATCAGTTCTTGAGAATTAAGACAGGTTAAAGTGATTCCTTAAAGCAGTATTCCGTTAATAAAGGAATGTGAAGCAGCTGCAGGAGCAAACTGCACAGTGTTAACAGTCAAGGAGTTTGCTGTGTCGTTGACCATTTCTTTTTTCTCTGCCACCCCGATGCTGCTTGGGTGGCAGCTGGGTTGCAGGCTTCTTTAGACTTTGAGGTGTCCCTACAAACTGCCCCAACACTTCAGGTGTTTTTACTCTAGCAAATAACTGTTTTAAGTCACTCACTCCTCTTTCAGTGGCTACAAAAGCCTGCCTGCTCT